>PVJI01014787.1:0-43040 GCA_004026765.1 Micronycteris hirsuta
CCGCCTCAGGGACTTTGCACTGGCTGTGCCCTTTGCCTGGACTGCTTTCCCCACGAACCCCCACTCCGCTCCTCCCACAGCTCCCTGAGCTCAGAAGTCGCCTTAGACAGGCTCAGACAGGCATTTCCCAGTGGCTCTGCCTGAAATGTTCCCATACCTGTTACCTGGCTCTCTTTATTCTTTCAAAGAGCTTAAACTGTCCCAGCACTGAAAGCTGCCTGAGACCTCCCGTGTCGGAGTCGTCCTGCCCGGGCCCTGGCGTGTCACAGGTGGCAGCCGTCTTTGCGAGTGGAGAAACTCTCCCGGCCGGTGAGCACCACACGGCGCCCCACACGCACTCTCGCCGGCTCCCCAGACAGCCCGTACAGAGGGTCCCGTTCGCCACCTTCCTTTCCGCATGACGGACGCGGCTCAGAGCCACTCAACTGCCCAGGTAATCTGGGAGGCCTCTTCGGGTGGTCTTGCCTGACGGTGCTCACACCTGGGTGGCCACAGCAGCCCTGGCGGCACCTGTCTGTGTGTCCCCTCTACAGGCCCCAGGCCCCGCCCCGAGCGCATCTGCAGGGGCGTGTGTGGAGCGGGCCGCAGGGCACGCGCCCCGCTCGTTCCAGTGCTGCTCTTCAGGTCACCGAGACCCGGGGCGCCCCCATGTCATGTGGGGGGAGCAGAGCGCACACCGGGGCCAGCCCTCCTCGGGCCACACTGGGCGATGCTCAGTCAGTCCGGTGGCGGCACCGCCTCCCCGGAACCACTCTGGAGTCACAGGTTTGCAGGAGGAATTGGATCCGTACCCTCCCGCTGTTTCAAGAACAGATGAGTGTGGCCACACCAGAACCGCCCCCAGGCAGTGCTGGGAGAGAGCTGGAGGACAGCGCAGATTAAATAGGGGCTGCCAGTAGGTCCCCGGGCACTAAAAAGTCACCTTTAATGTGCGGGTTCAAGAGTTGAGCAAATTGAAGCACCTGGTCAATGGGCCTCTTGGAACCTGCCTTTGGGGTTGGCCAGTGGTCAAGGTGGAAACCTGAGCCCTGGCTATTTACGCCTGTATGTTGTGTTATTGATTTTGAAACACCTGGGAGCATGAGAAGCAATCAGATGGGAAGAGTTCTCTAGGACAGGAAGTGAAGTGTGGCATTTGCCAGGGGACAGTTCTGTTTGGAGGAAAACACCAAAACCCGGCTTTCTGAAACAACCCTTGGAAATGAAAAGTTGGGTTGTGAACAGATGTACGACAGACCCAGTCCTCCTGGGTTCCTCCTGTTCACGATTCGTGTTACGGAGCCTTCACTCTGTCTGAGAGCTTCCAGGGCGACAGAAAGGTTCCCACAACTCCGAGGACCACTGCAGGGCTCCCGAGGGACCGGCAGAGGCCCAGCCGATCCCAGTCCCAGACACATCACAGAAGAGCTCTGATGGACTGACCAGCATTCACACCCACCTTTCCCCACCCCCACGGCCGGTCCCCTCCCCTTCCTGCGTTCCCACAAAAGCCCCCGCAGCAAGCCCTGTCCTTCCATCTTGGCTAAATTGCTCTCCAGAAAGGCGGTGTCGGTGTTCAGTCACCAATCCTCCTCCCACCCCCTGTGAAACCAAATGACAGGGTGAGAATTTTAAAAAATCTTTAGGCATTTAACTTGACAGGTTAGTAATTTCTAGGGGACAAGTGATGTGTTCCTTCCAGGTAAGTCTGAAGGAGAGCTCCGAGGACACACGGGGAGTGAACTCCCTGCGTGGTGGAAGCTGCACCGAGCGGTCCTGCTGGGCGGCCGGTCGCCCTGCGGGGAGAGCTGGGCTCGGACCATCTCAGTGTGTCCCGGGGCTTAGAAAATGCAGCTTTAAAGACGGTGGAGGGACTGCAGAATGGTTGAGGTTCTGTGCCTTTTAGTTCTGCCGAATCACTGCCAGCATGACAAAGACTCTAAATCCAAATTTTAGGAAGACTCTAAATCCAAATTTTAACATCCACGCCTGAACTTGGAACTGATACATTCTCCTGCCTTTCTATGCTCACGGCTGTGTCTTCTGAAGTCCTCCCCACTGCTGATCCCTCCTGCCTGTGCCCACAGACAAGGCACACCAAGATACAAACACGGGGCCAGGGACCGAGAGAAAAGGAAGAGTCTGTAGATAGATGGAAAAGTCACAGTTTCCATTTCAAAGATGAAATTATTGTTACTATTTTTTTTTTTAAAGACCCTTCAGTACTGCAAAAGTTTTAACAGAAAAATCACCTGGAGAGAAATACGCGTTGGTTTAATTGGAGCCAAGACTCTCCGGCCCGGCTGTGGATTCTCAAAACACACCCGGCTTCTCGGACGCGCGCATGCTGCTCGGTTTGAAAGGCAGTTTACCTGCATTATCTGGGGCCCTAGGGAACAGCTCGGACCATCTGGGGCAGAAAGACGCTGGACAATACACCGCATTTACCAGGTGCACTCAGGTAAGAAAGGGATCCGATGACAATGGGTTCTGATTTTGCTGGGAAGGCACAGCAGGTGGTTCGTACTTGATTTTCTGCTAGATTTACGCCAAAGAAAGACACTGAAGCTGGCGTTCTGGGGTCGACGGCCTGCCTCTCCTCAGGGCCAGGAAGATTTTGGAAATGCATTTCAGGGAGCCAGGGCTGACCCCAGTGAATATTCATGAGCTGCAGCTGCCCTGCTGCAAAGGCGGCAGGGCTGCCCATTACTGCTGGTGCGGCATTCAAACAGGAGTATTCTGGAAGCTGCGTACCTTCAGCCCAATGAATGGGAAATTATTCTGAACCAGAATGACAGGAAGAAGAAGGGCAAGCACCAGAAGGATCTCAAAACGGAAAAACCAACCGAAGGGTAGCCGGGGGCTGAAACTCAGCCCTGGGAGCAGCCTCTGGGGCTCTGGGGGCTGGAGGAGTGTCTCAGGGGCGGGAGTAGGGTCTGTCTGCAGTTGAACCACCACCGGCGCCACAGCTGACCAAGTGCTCTGGCAGGCATGGCTGTCTTCCGGTCAGCCATTGAGACGCAAGGGCCCTCTCAAGGTACTGAAGGAACTAGTGAAAACGGAGACAGTGATACTCACTGAAAAGAGAAATCAGAGCGACCCCACACCAGTGGGCCGGGGACTCTAACTGCTGTGATGACCAGCCCCTAGGGCCCCCGCCGCAACCAGCGAGGCAGCCGCCTCTTTGCGACGACACAGGCAGCCTGCGCTGCGCCCGCGTTCTCCCCGTAAGTGCCCCCAGCCACCACACGGGGATGATGCGCTGATTTCCAACTCCCAGACGGAGACGTGGAGGCTCAGGGAGTTAAGCCACTTGTCCAGCACCACAGGGCTCGTGTGTGGTGGAGAACCAGACACCAGGGCCGCCTCCAGAGCCGCAGCTCGGAACCTGCAGAAAAACGGCCTTGCAGCTGGACTCTGGACGGACGGCGACCGGAGCCCCAGCCCTGGGCTGCCACCGACCTTCAGGAAGCACTCTTGCCAAGTTCAGCATGACAAGTCGGCTCCAGGGCCTGCAGGGTGACAAGCGTCACACTGAGATCCCTTAGCAGCAAGTGAAAACTCTGGCAGCTTATCAGACAGTGATCAATTCTTCATTTCGGAAAATAGCACAATGAACTATAAATTATCGGAAACTGACACTTCCAAATAAAACTCGTCAGCCTCACAGGGACGTCAGCTTTTAAAGCGCTTGTGTATCAGCGGCTTCGTCTTGCAAGGTCCAGAGACGACACGCCTGCAGGGGAGAACGCCATCAACCGGCAACGGTGCCGGGTTTCTCCACGGCTGCTCAGGTGTTCAAGCTGTAAACTTCTGTTTGGTCATCTTAGGCACCCGCCTCCCCTGGACGATGAAGGAGTGAGTCTTACCAAAGAACACAGCATCCCAGGCCTGCCGCCCTTGGACTTCCACTGTCAGGCAGGACGCGTTTGTTACTGAAGAACTGCCGAAGGCATGACTTCCCGCGCCCTCTGCCTGCCGGGTGCACGGACCCTTCCCGGGCTGTGCCCTTCCCTCACACGTAACAGAGGCCATTTTTCTGAAGGTCGTCTGAACAATTTCAAAGGCTATACCAAATCAAAATGTTCCCTGCATCCGATATCAAACAGGGCTGATGCCAACACTTATTAGAGAAATCAGATTCAAGCTTCCCGACCCAAACCCGCCCCTCCAACACTTTGAAGTGGGAAGAATGCGGGGATCAGAAATTACCCTGGAGACAGCGCTGGCTGTCTTTGAAGCTCCCCTTTGATACCTCCGTTTCTCTTCCTCTCGTGCGCTAGGAGGCTAAAAGCAGCCTTCCTTTCTTTCTTTCTTTAATTGATAGGGGATACTTAATGAAGCCACAGCGTTAACATAACCTAAATCCCCTAATAAGATAAACTCAGCTGAGACCCTCGTGTTTTTCCAGTGAAGTCCGATTGGTAGTGAAGTCAGGACAACGGCCGGGTACTCAACTAAAACCTGCTTTTTAACGTGCTGAGTCACGGCTCCTTGCATCTCTCTGGCCGCAGCGCACACAGGCCGGTGAGTCCTCAGCGCATCTCACACTCCATCAGAGGGAACAGTGTGCCGCTGCTTGGTGTCAGGCACGTGCTCCGCAGCTAAGGGGACGGGACGACTGGGCAGGGGAGCTGCTGTGGCGGCACAGTGCCAGCCCTGCTGTGGCTCTGGGGGAAGCCTGCCGGGCCTGGGGGTGGGGTGCCGCTGGGCCTCTTGGCAGCCACAGGGGTCTCAGCACCTTTGAGAACGTGCTGGAGGCCAGGGGTTTGGAGGACACAGACGACTGCAGACACGGGAGTTGGGAGCCTGCAAGCCCGGGAGGCTTTCCCGGCCACTCCAGGGGCTCAGCAGGTGCAGGGGTGTCCAGGGACCAGGGGCTCTGCAAGCAAAGGTGTGTTCTCCTAGACCTCCCCTGGAGCGCCAAGGGCTCCTTCCCACCATTACATTCTAGTTGGGATGAGCCAGACATCTGCACATGGGGGCTGCACGGATGCTTATCCGAACATCAGTACGTTTAAGTTCCCACACACCAGCATCAGTGCTCAAAGCAGACGACTAGTAATAGCTGCGTGGCTTTGTTTTTATCGTTTGTAAAGTGCTCTGAACAAAGGGGCTAGTCCGATTGGCTAGGATTCGATTCTGGGCATCGCAGTCATTTGAGAGCCACTCTGCCAAATGCGGTGAATGCACCTTTAAAATCACAGCGGACTCGGCCCTTCGACCCCGTCAGGCCCCATCTGAGGGCTGCCGCTCAGCTCCTGGGCCGGTGCCTACAGCTGTAAAGGGATCAGCCCTGGCAGCACGAGTCACGGCAGGTTCTGGTTCCTGGGCACACGTGTTCCATGTCGGAAGAGCGGAGGCCCAGCTAACTGCTCCCCGGGCCAACGTGCGTGTGCGCATGTGTGCGTATCCTTCATTCTCCGATCGATGCACGACTTCGCTCCCCGCCACTCCCTTCAGTGCTCATCTCTGATTTCTCATTCTCCGCCCTGCCATTCCAGAGCAGGCATTTTTGCAGCCCACGTGGGCTCCCTCGTGATCCCGCCCCGTGTTACTGGGCGTCTGCGGTCCAGGCACTGAGGTCTCTCCTTAGGAGACAGTCACTGGACAGAGTCAGGGCCCTCAGGGGTTCCCGAAAGAGGGAGCTCTGCCATCTGGCTCGGTGTGACTGTGGGACAGTCGCTTTACCGCTCTGGGTCTCAGCCTCCTTCTCTGGCAAACAAGTCCAGGACTCCGCAGCCACTGCAGGCAGAGTCTGCTTCGGCACAATGCCTACCAGGCTAACACTGGAGGCCTGTCTGGGAAAAGTCCACCCACTGCTAACACAATGAGAGCAGTCTGCACAACATCGACGTGACCTGGCAGCCAAGGAGCGTGGACTGGAGTGCACATGTGTGAACAATGATGACTTCACTGTACTAGTCAGTGGGGGCGGTAGATGCCATTGAGTGAGCATGTGTGCTGTGTGGCCGTCACATTCAAAATGACTGAGCAAGTAGAGCAACGAATCTGCATCGGATTTTGTGTCAAGTAAACTTGAACGTCCCTCTGCAGAAACTATTGGGTGAATCAGGAGGCTGCAGCTACGGGCAACGGGTGACTGGCAGCTTCATCACGACAACAGGCCTGCTCATATATCACGTCTCGTGTAGAGATTTTTGGCAAAACATCAAATCACCCAGGTGGCTCAGCCCCCCTACAGCCCAGATTTGGTGCGCTGTGACTTCTGGCTTTTCCCAAAACTAAAATCACCTTTGAAAGGGAAGAGATTTCAGACCATCAATGAGATTCAGGAAAATAGGACAGGGCAGCTGATGGTGACTGGGAGAACTGTGTGAGGCCCCAAGGTGCTTAATTTGAAGGGGACTGAGGTGTCATTGTCCTGTATACAATGTTTCTTGTACCTTCTTCAATAAATGTCTCCATTTTTCACAATCCGTGGCTAGATACCTTCTACACCCCATATGTTAGTATTCCTATTAACTGCAAGCTAGACACGTAAAGAAATCACCGTCATGTGCTAATTCTAGTTAGGGAAAAAGATGGCGGCGAACGCACTGGAGAGGCTAATGATGATCGTTTGTGCCGTGAGCGGAGGCAGCCCCAGGCCTGCCGTCTCCAGAGCCTGTGCCCCAGTGAGAGGCCCCTGGGGAAATGGGGACGGAGTGAGAAGCAGGTGGCACTCAGCCTGTGTGACGGGGGGAGGAAAAGTTTATCAGGTGGGCGAGAAGGCGACAGCAACCCCGGCGAGAGCACAGAGGGTGTCAATGTGGGTGACAGCCCAGCATGTCCTGGGAGCCACAGCGGCACGAAAGGCAGGGAAGGAAGACGAAGTGTGTCTGAGGTCAGAGAGGGAGGTGAGACAGACCGCTGGACGCCTGGCTGAGGAGTCTGGGTCATGCCCGACACGCCAGCGCTTTCGGAAGTGTGCTCCGCGCAACGCCGGTGTCACAGCGTGCTCTCGGAGTGAAGGAAGAAGAGAGGCGTTTGGTGGAGAAATGAGCCAGGAAACGCTGCAGACGACACACCCCTCTCGGGAGGTGCAGGAGGCCTGCAAGCAAACCAAAGTCTCCGAGAGCTTCTGCAGTGAAGAGACCTACTGAACTTGCTCTAAGCCAGCGCGTCTCAAACTTTTTTTGACCAGGGACTGCTTTGGGCCTAACGTCTATGAACACCCCCTTTCCTCTCGTGGGGCGGCGGCTGCTTGGGGCAATGGGAAGACGGCAAAAAGCAGGAAGTCACGCTTTGGGAGGACATTTCTGGAAGCCAGTGAAGGACAGACTGCGGCTGGGGTGGGGGGAGGCGGGTAGGACTGGACACCGGCTGTGAGGAGGCCAGCGCGGTGGCCCAGCTGAGAGATGATGAGCTTCCGTGGAGTGGGGAGGACAGGAGGAGCCGCTGGGGACGGGCGTGAGAGGGGGAGTCGCCAGAACCTCTGGCAGGCTAGGTGCGGGAGAGAGGGAAGGGAGGGACAGGCAGTCACAGGGCAGGACCATCAACCAAGAAGGGAACCCTGGACGGAAACTGGTCAGGGAGGGAGAAGGTGAGCTTCCTCTGGGGCAGGCTAAATACGAGCACTCCTGAGGAGGAAAGTCAGGAGTGATCCTGGCGTGGGTGACAGGTGACACCAGAGGGGTGGATGAGCGTGGCCAAGGGGCATGAGCAACGAGATGAGGACCCGGGAACCTGGGAGTCCGGGGCAGATGCGAGGGACGGAACCACCTACAGCAGCTGAGGAGGGTTACTAGAAACGCCAGGATACATCTGGGATTGCTTTCTAGTGTCCTTGTTCTAAGAGCAAAATAATAATAATAATAATAATAATAATAATAATAATAATAATAATAATAAAATACTAGCAGCATTCACGGGGCATTTACTAGGTGGTAGGGTGCTAAGAGCTTTATCCGTATTATTTTCGCTCCTTGCAGGGTGGGCAGGCAAGCAACCACAACATCAAAGATCTCACTCCTCATAATCCCGATTCGGCGTGGGCATCACCCGCACCCTGGATTTGGTGCCTCGTCTCCTAGCACCGTCGTTACTAGGACCTAACTTTTTACGCGTGCATTCTTTCTCGCTCCGCTTTTAAGTTCCTGGGGGACAAGGGCTGTTTGACACCAGGTGAGACTACAGAGCTGCTAACCTTGAACACAGGCAACAAGAATCCCATCGCCAAGCGACCACGGGCTGGGGGCTCACGGCCAGCGACCCCCTACCCAGGTGCCGCTCCTGCCGCCGCCGAGCAGTCTGGAAGGTCTCGGTCAGAATCCCCACCAGAGTTTCTGGATCACACACATGGCCGGTCCTGCCCGTCCCGACTACGGACTCCATCCTACACACTTGCTCCAAAGACAGTCTGTTTTTTCCGAAAAGAAAAAGGAAACCTCCCTGTAAGGAAAGCTGCACTACCCACAGCGAGGCCCACGGAACCTGTCAGGAGACCTGGACCGAGACAACGCCAGCAGGGAGAGGAGGTGGAGCCGCTGGGCGGCTTGCCTGAAACGCAGCGCTCGGGCGTCACGGTCGGGCCTCGTGCGTCCAGTCACGTGCTCAGCGACACGCGCCACCTTTTCTATTTTAAAGAACATTCTGTCCTCACTGTCAGGTGGCCGCTGGTGGAGGGTGCTAGAACTAACACACTTCTAAACTGAAGTGGGGTCCACGAGAGAAGGGAAAGCTCCAGAGAGAGGCAGACAGCGCCCAGGTGCTGGAAGGGACCGGGGTGCGTCTGGGGGGCACCTCGGGCCGAGTGTGCGGCAAACACAAGCACGGGCTGTCAGCTCCCATTAGCGTCCTCTGACGCTCTGGACAGAGCCATCTGGACAGTGTGCCGTCATGAGCAATTAGGGGTTCGCCCGGGCGAACTTTCCGTGAAACACATCACCCGTGGAAATGACCTATCTTCTTCACTGGCAGAATTCAGTGTGGGCTGCTGTGGACGAGCAGCTTGCCGAGGGCTCCTTGTCGGCTTCCCAGAAAGTGACTGTGGGCAGCCTGTGTGCTGGGCTAGCGCGAATCTTCCTCGTGGTTCTGGGAAAGCAGCACGTGGAACCCTGGGGCACCCCCGTGCTGGGCGACTGTGCCACAGGAAACCCCATTTCCTCAGAAGACACCGTCGATGAGGCAACGGGGGTCTACGGTGATAAGTCGGAAATCCCACCGAGGGCGCAGGCTTAGAGCGAAAAGCAGACGCCGGATGAAAAGCACACAGGGAGAGAGACGCTTCTGCAGAGCGCCCCCCACTGACGCGACGCGGCATTGCGCAGGGCGGCCGCGCTCACCTTGCCGTCGTCCGTGTAGACGTTCTCGCTGTACCCCTTCACGATCGTCCGGTCGATGAACAGGCTCCGCATGACGACAATCACTTTCAGCACCTTCCCCAAGGTCACCTGTCAGAACACACGTGTGCAAACGTGAACACTTACACGTGGACATGCAAACCACACAGTCGGGCACGATGACGGGAAGAAGGGCTCGCCCTCTGGTTTCTGACGTGCGCCGGGGGGCGCGAGGGCTGCCCCGACGCTAGCACCCAGCGCACGCAGAAACTCCCAGCAGAACAAGCTTTTCCTTCACCACGGGAAGAGGGAGTGGGCCCCAGCTCATCTGACTGCCCTGAAGTGTTGATGGTTTTGGCTTATAAACTCTCACGGTAAGCTCCGGAAGCTTCCTCTCTGTCCTAAGGGTACCTTCTGCAAAGGCTCTCCTGGCGCTCTGGGAGTTGGTGAGCACATGCTTCCACGTGGCGCCGTGGCCCCACGCACACCCGTGTATAGTGCAGAGTGCAGGAGAGACCAGGGCAGGCACCGAACACCCCTGGTGGGACCATCTGCTTAGAATGGCTGCTCAGGGGTGGAAAGGCAATGCCAAATGAGTTCTGAAGGTAAATGCAGAGTAGCTGAGTTTTACCTCCAGAAAGAACATCATTCTGGGAGTGCATTCAAGTGCTTTTATTCTTTTAGAACTTTAAGGGAGTACATGGGTTTTTATAAAAAAACGTAAAAAATGCAGTTTCACATATAGCTAATACCACGAACAGACACGGCCCCTCCCTTCGATCAGGGGTGGGGGACTCCCGTAACCCTTCTGATGCTCTGCCAAGCTTCTTGTTCCGTTTCCTAGAGGAGACCCTGGAGGGGGACTTGGCACAGGACCCACAGAGTCCACAGTCGGGCTACACCCACAAGGCTGACCTCACAGAACTGGATGAAAGGGGTCCCGCTGGCCGGCACAGGACAAGAGTCTCCCCCCCGAAGAGCAGTCCCCACCCTGGAGCTCCCACGTGCAGCTGTGTCCGGGGTGCCGCCCTGCCTCCCTTTCCTTGAGGTTGTTCGGCCGACTGTCCTCCATAGCACCCTTCCTCTTTCCCTGATTAGTCCCCGTCTCCCTAACGGTCGTCCCTTCACTACCTTCTGGCTCTGAGTCAACGCCTCCATTTTTGTATGCCTAAGATGGTCCCGAATATGAACGGGGCAAGAAAAAGGTGCAGTGCATTTATTTACATTTAAGAGAATGTTAATAAAAAGGTCCTATTTTGTTAACTGTACACTTAACACGTCTGTATAGTACTTTCAATTATCACTACGCCATCTAACCCTGAAAGGGTCATTTCTTATATAACTGGAAGTCACTACTTAAGGGTGCCAATAAACCACAGAGGTAGGAAGTGCAACTCTGTCTCTAGGTTACATGCCGTTCATTGGCAGGAAGAGAGGGAGGCAGGGAAAGGAGTCAGCGGTGATTTCGTGGGCGTAAGCACTGAAATGATCGGCCTCGTGGTCAGCTGCAGTGAGGGCCAACGCGGGGCCACTGGATTCAACGGCACATTTCAACTCTCTCTGCCAACATGCAAGGATAACTAAGCAACTGTTTCCCTCTAAAAACCCAAAGTCTAGTGGATTTTAATTAACTGATAAATTGCCTTAGTAATTTCTCAAGTTTCTTAAGTTGGAATTCAGGGGGAAAAAAACACTAAAAATACCAGAAATTTTATATTTAACTTCTTTTTTATTGTTTATGGCTGCAACCCACATTTCTGTTCAACAAAGCTTTCACTACATTTGCGATGATTTCTCAAGGATGGGTTTGTAGAATTGTAATTACTGAGGCAAATAACACAAATATTTTAAGGTTTTTGATACAATCTGCCACAGGGTAGATTGGTACGAACACACCTACTTCATTCTGCTCTTGCTAGCAACAGATGCTATTAAAGTAAAATAAAATCCACCCCCCTCAATCAGTACCAACCTAATTTATTTCTTTACATCTTTCATTATAGATTTTTTAAAAATCCTCACCCGAGGATATGTTTATTGATTTGAGAGAGAGAGAGAGAAACATCAATGTGAGACAGAAACATCGATCGGCTGCCTCTCACACATACACAACGGGGGGCTGAACCTGCAGCCTAGGTATGTGTCCTGACTGGGGATCGAACCCATGACCTTTCTGGTACATGGGACAACTCTCCAACCAACTGAGCCTGGCTCAGGCATAGAAGATTTTAAATAATATACAAAATAAATGAAATGGTATAAAGAACTCCCATGGACCCCTCCCAACTTTAACAATTGTAATTCTTGGCAAACCTTGTTTCACCCCCTCCCCTACTTGCTTTTTCTCTTCCTGTATTTTTTTGAAACAAATAACAGCTGTGGTATCATTTCATGTGTAAGTGTTTCATTCTGTATCTCCAAAAGACAAGGGCTCTGAAAATACCCGTGATGCTCTCCCATGTCTGAAACAACGGGACTCCTCCAATATTATCGGCGCTTAGCCTAGTCAGGGCTCCAAGTTCCCACAGCCTTCCCCAGGGCACGTCTGCAAAAGCTCGCTTGTGCCAGGACCTGAGCACGGCCCACACCACGTGACTGGCGGACAGGTCTCAGCAGCCTCCTCCCTCCCACCAACCCACGGGGTTTGGCGATGAAACTGGGTTATTTTCCCTAGAGTTTTCCACAGTCTGGATTTTGCTGACTGCCTCCCTGTGGGGTACTTTACATGCTCCTCCTTACTCTGTACTCCCTGTAAATTGGTAATTAGATGGGATTCAAGCTTGATTTTTTTTTGGTCAAGACCCCTTCATGGGCAGTGTCACAGCTGGCCAACGGGGGGCACACGGGGCCGGGCGTCTCGCTGCGTCGCTGGCAGTGGGCGACCATGAACTCACCGGGGTTCCCGACGCCGTGTTCCACAGCGATCATTCCGTCTTCATTTACGAGCCGGGCACTTTTATAAGAAAAACTTCCCCATATCTACGATTTGGTTATCCAGTCGAAGAGTCCGTTCCATAGGAAAAGCAGGGTAACTTGCTCATTTCTTTTATTTACCAGTGTTTAAAACAATGCATGGGCTCACTCATTTTCTTCCAGTGTGGATGGGATCAGCTTCCCTCCCCTAACGTAATTATAAACTCATAGACTGCAACACATTTGATGTGTTGTGTCTGATGCTCATTGTTCCCACGGACGCTCACACCGTCCTGCCTGCGGCTGGAGGGCATCCCTGCTGCGGAGCCTTTTCACCACACCCTGCTCTCTCGGATGCTTCCTGGCTCTCTGGTGTCTGATACTCCAGGGTGTCTTTCACAGGTCCTGCCTGAGGTCCCTTCCTCCAGCAGCCCTGGTTCTTTCCCGTGGGAAATGGTATTTCAAGACCACGATTAAGGAAAGAGGAGCATATATTCTAATAGGTTAAAGTTTTTTAAACTGATTTTTAGATAGCGAGAGAGAGACACCAATCTGTTGTTCTACTCAGTTATGCGTTCATTGGTTGATTCTTGTATGTACCTTGACCAGGGATTGAACCTGCAACCTTGGGGGCCTGGGACGGGATGATGCTCTAACCAACTGAGCTACCCGGTGGGGGCTATAGGCTGAATTTGTATTTTTACTGTATGAATCTGAATTAGAGTGAACGTCTTCCTTTCCCCTTGCCCCTGTCCTGGTTTCATTCGTGCGTCGAGCACCCCGACGGCTGGCCCGGAACTCGCTCCCGTGCTGGCCCTGCCCGGGCCCGCCAGGACTTCACGGAGGAGTGATCTGAAGCCAGTTAACGTCAAAGCCGGACCTGCCACGGTGCTGCCTCCATACAGTGAACCTGCACTTACGTTCATTTGGCTTCCTGCTGCCACTCCTGCGGCTAAAGGACGCTGCAGAGTTGGCCGGCATAAAGGACGCTGCACCCTGATGCATGAACAAAACCGTGCTTCCTGACGATTCCCAAAGAAGGCTGTGAGGAGTGACGGCCAAGGGCACTGGGCTGCGGTCTCGCATCTGCCACTTACAGGCAGTAGGACCGAGGGCAAGTCAAACAACCTCTTGTGCCTGTTTACTTGGCTGGGAAACGCAGCGGGGCCTGTCGGGAGAATTAAGTGAGATGCTCCGTGTGATGCACGGCTGCGGGTGTGGCGCACGACCACACAGAACAGCCGCTAGCCTCCGTTTCTCTGCAGAGCGCGGTGTGGTAGGAAGGGCAGAATGAGCCGCTCAAGCTCTGCCACCGAGACGGAGCTCAATGTGCTTTCTCTGGCGTTCTTTCCAGCCCTCACATCACTCACTCTACAGTGATTCAGATTCTCGTGCAGCTGGCTGGGCTGGTTTTAATGTATCGGTGCACCAGGATGCAATGACCTTGGGGTTTTGGTAGATGATATGGCAATGCCTCACACACAGGCTGATGGACGCCATCTGCAAACTAGCCAGTGCTGGCCATGGTCACAGGCAAAACGCCCAGTGACGGGGGCTACAGGTCGGTTCTTGGCAACTGCTCTGGAATACCACAAATAAAGCTAATGCCATCTGGTAATGAGGCAGCCTTGCTGTTGCCAAGGTAACCCCTCTTCTATACTAGGCAGCACATTTCCAAAGAGCTCACTCAACACCCCTCCCGCGTCTGTCCCCGCGAGTGTTCGATGGCAAGTTGTGAGGAGTCAAAGAAAGCACTGTGCTTCCTCACCAGGAGCCAAGGTGGCTGGAGCGGGAGGCTGCTGGGCCTCCCAGCAGGTCACCGGCCCCCCAGGGAAGTGCCCTTAGAAATGCTGTCCCTGCCTGGCTGCTCATCAGGGCCAGCTGAGACTGGCGGCTAGGGCTGGACTCGGCGGTCTTACAGTGGTCACCTGACAAGCAGTGGCCCATGAAGAGAATTTCTAGCTCACCATGGAAGGCAAGCCACAAGGCAGGAGGGCAAAGTGGGAGCAAAAACGTTTATTTCCGGCCTGCCGCCAAATGCTATCTCACCCAAACTTAGCAAATAGACTAGCAGGGTGTTGTCTGGACTGGTAGGCCGTCAGAGACACTGACATCTTTGAAACCTTGCTCCTCCAGAGCTTGCGCAGGGAAAGGCACTTTGACCTTGAGCAGGATCTGTGTCTAGGATACAGGGAGGCGAGCTGACTAAAAGCTCATCTGCATGAGGAACCCAGGAGCAGATGCGGCGAGCCTGACTGGCATAAAGGCCACGTGGGGGGTGGGGTGCAGGGAGCACAGTATCAGTCACTCGGACAAAGCTGCATGGCTGACCTTGGCTTTGGGGGAAGGGATGTTAAAAAAAGAAGCCAACCATCCAGCCACCCACAGAGGTTATCCGCCAGGTACAAACAAGGCAGAAGTCTAATATGCTGGCATCCGTAAAGCCCCATCCATAAGAGGTACTTTCAGTGCTAGATTTCCAAAGCGTAGTCAGACAGGTGGGGTGGGAGGGCGCGGCACACGGGCACGGCTACAGCTCAGCACGGTGCTAAGAACCCACCGCTCTGTGCCAATGCCAAAGAAACAGAAGCTGAAGCGAGTGATCCCAACGCACACTTATTTATGAATAACTAAGTGTGTGCACTACGGGGTGCACTGGGTGCAGACACTGGTTCAGAGAATCGCGTAACTTTGGAGCCAGAAAGAATTTAAAAAATCATTTGTCTAGCTCCCATGCTTTTTCATCATCCCGAGGATATGTTCATTGATTTTTAGAATGAGAGGGAGCGGGAGAGGCAGAGAGAAACATTGATGTGAGACAGAAACATCGACTGGTTGCTCCCACAGGTGCCCCGACCAGGAATTGAACCCAGGACCTTTTGGTGTATGGGATGACGCTCCAATCAGCAGAGCCACCCGGCCAGGGCCCAACGCTCCCATTTTTAAAGGTGCAAACTGACGCCCAGATCGGTCAGGAACTGCCAAATGAGGCTCCCGGCTTGAAGGAGGCGATAAAAGCAACACACGACCGCAGCAGCGTAAGCGTTGCACAGGCGGGGCTCACGGTGCACCCGAGGAATTCCAGGGGTGCTGCATCACCACCGAGCTGTCTGGCACCACCCAGTCAGAACTTCCCTGACTGGGGGGGTCTTCCCCCCAAAACACAGTTCACCCTTGGCTCTATGACACGGGCGACGCAGGCCCGTGAGGCCGCAAAGGGCTGTGCGTGGCCTGAGCGCCAGGTTGGTGGTTTTGCTCTTCGTTGAGGGGAGAGGAGGAAGGAGACCGGAAGGAGGGGTGGGGCAGGGCGGGGATCACTTCCCTTTCACTAAGTTAGAGATACTGCTGAAGCCTACCTGCAGAGATGGTAAGTGGGCAGTTTGGAGATGGACTCACAGATGGGGTCTTGGCTGGGTAGTTCAAGCTAATGACCTTTTTCAGGGGTGCCTGTGTGAACTCAGATGAGCTGAAACCTCATCCTGAACCCACGCCCCTGAGCAGCATTTTCTGGGCTCTGAGGTGCTCAGGGGCACTGTTCCCCGAAAGAGGCAGGAGGCAGAATCCAGGCCAGGCAGAGGGGGTCCCCACGCAGATCCGCCAACTCTCACCTCCGCGAGGAGGGCACCACGGCACCCCTGTGGCCAACTCAGACCTTGACACCCCCCTTGTCCTGTCGATACCCTGTTAGGCAGCACTTGGCTTCTTACTACTTTGACTGTAGGATGTGTGCCAACTTGACCTTGATGTAGAAAATTTTAATTCAAATCAATACATAGACAAGGTCACTTTAAAATCCAATTAATATGAACGGGGAAACACACCCCACAGTTCTGGGAGCTGAAAAGGAACAGCTGCAAGCTAATGACAACAGAGGAGACCTGCACCCAAGCCTGCGGGTCCTTGTCTGTGTGAGGACACGGCTAGCGGTGTCCCTACACACAGGCAGTAGTCAGAACACTGAAAACTTTTTTTTTTTCCCTTCTATTTAGGGTAGCTTAAAACTAATCTAGTTTGTTTGAAGAAATGTACTGAAAACTGTGAATTCCTATAACCCGATTTTAAATAAATTAAGCCCTGGACTTCAACTTACCCAGGAATCCCTAGAGAAGTTGAGGGCGTTAGAACAGTTTGAATAGCAGCAGTTTGCATTTATATAGAACCTAGCCACAGGACGGCTAGCCAGGAGAAGCAGAACATGGGGGAAACTGAGGTGCTGGCATGCAGGGCTAATTCCGTGGGTTCTGCGAGGGGGCTCCGCGAGGGGGCTCCGCGAGGGGGGTGCTGGGCGACGCCTCCCCAGGCTCAGCGCCTCTGCCCCTCCTTCTGCTCCTTCAGGGCAGACGTTTATTTTATACCAAGAGCGGGCGAGTCACACAACACATGACAGGAACATACTATTATTACTGGGTTCTTTTCCTTCCGCCTCATCTCTTTCCCACTTGGTGCTCAGCTTTTCTACCCTTAAGCCAGGTTAGAAGAGCATATGAATGATCAAGGCTCCACCAAAAGAAGATAAAACTGCTTTGTAACTTCAAGAAATGGATGCAAAGTATGCCACACTGGAAGGAGATACCAGGGGCGCCAGGGAAATACCACAAACCTCCTTCTTGGTTTACTTTACACTGGGATTTGTTTTCTCCAAGGCCGCTCGCTGGAGGGGCTGAGCGGCCCGCGGAGGACCCACAGCTCGGCCGGCTTTCTCAGCTCCTGGGAATCCTCGTTGACCTGAAGTGCAGACGTCCTGCAACGCGGGGCTGAAAAGAAAGCTGCAGCCCAGCCCCTGCCAGCTAAGGCCACAGGCAGCGGTGTGAGCGCGCGTTCACCTTCCCCGGCTACACTGCAGCAGCGAATTAAAAACAGCCCAGCTACGTGCAGCCATGGGCCAAGCTGCCTGCCACCTTGTGTACTGTCCGCTCTCCTCCCCTGGTAGACTGGTTCGGGGGATCACACCCTGCATTCTCCTTCTCTGGAAAATAATATAATACAAAACCAGCAGACTTCCCCGCCACCCCTCCCTCTCCCTACCAGCCTCCATTACCTCATCTGCTGCCAGTATTAATGCTCTTCACACACTCATTATTCCTTAACGATGCCTGTTTGTAAATAGCAAGATGGGATGCAATTAAACCATGAGAGGCTAAATAAACACGTACTAATTAGGGCCTTTACAAGAGATTTTTTTTCCTGCATAGACTGGAATTTACCTTTCATTAATCTAACTTAATTGCAATAGTGCACCAATAAAGAGTCAACACAAATTAAGTGCTCTAAATGATTTCCCCACATCACATTACAGGCAGCGAGCGATCCTTCCTTTGGGTAACCAGCCGCATTCTGTGGGAGCAGGGGGCTGACAGGGAAGGCAGCCCCGCGAAGCACGAGGCGAGGGATTTCGGCAGGCAGACAGGTACTGCGCAGTTTTGATGATGCTGGGGCTTCAGATGCCTGAAGTTAATGAGGTCAGGGTCACAGGTTCAGACTGCAGCCTCACCCTCTTGTGAGCCAACTAGCTTCTCTCAATTCCGTGGTAGCAGACATCACCCCTTACTCGTCAGCTTTCTGTCACTGCTTCTAGGTGAGACAGAGTCCAGGTTCAAATCAATCAGTTCAAATCCACTCCTACTCCTGGAACAGTGATGCCCAGGACACCTGCCGCGTGGCCAGGCTGTGCAGAGCAGGTGCTTCTGTGTGAGGGCACATCTGTGAGTTGCAGGAACAGAAAAGCGTGCCTGTCATAACCTTTAATCCTAGCTGTGAAGGGTTCTGTGCATTTGACAGTGCAACCCGGAAGAATGCGACAGAGCACCAACACTGGCTGCCTCTCCCGTGAAGACGTGCACTGCGCACTTGACTCACCCTGCGAGCACTGACTGAGCCCCACAGAGCGCAGCCCTAGGCAGGGTCAGGAGACCGAGCCAGAAAAAAGTCACCTGTTCTAGAATGCTTTCCTCTTCCATGTGGTCACTTGCCCTTCCCCGCTCACCACTGCTAAGGCAGGTCGCCTTCCTCTCTTTGTCAAGGACAGACAGGCGTGGGTAAGCAGAAGCCCCCGCTGAGCCAGGGGCACCGGAGGCTGGGAACCCAAGGCTGAAAGAAGCCGGACCCTGCTAGGTTCAAAGCGGCATGATGGCCGCCGAAGCCACCCCGAGCGAGGGACCGAGACCCAAGTTCAACGGCATGACTCAGACAGCATCGGTTAATCCTTCTGCTCCTCCTTTTAACGTGAGTACTCAGGAAGGGCTCCATGGCAGTGTGTCCCAGAGTGCACCCCACAAAAAGGAAACAGCACCTGTGCTCAAGCGTGTTGGGGAAACCGTGCATGTGACCTCCTTGGAGGGTCACACCTGACCTGGCACGGTCAAGGCTCCGAAGGGGCTGCAAGCAAGGAACCTCTCAGCTTCATGCAACCACGGAGTGCTTTCTGAGCTGGCTGACTGTGCACTGCACATCGACTTCCTTAACAATTAGTGTGAAAGAAACCCGCCCTTCAGTGGGTATCAGGAAAGGAGTGACCGGCCTGTTCAGCCAGCCACAGCGGCAGGGATGGCAGTTTTCCATACTGCTCCCAACCTCATTCCCTCCCCACCTCACAGCCTGCGGTAGAAACAGCCAGCACACTGCCCTCCCCGCCCCAGCCTGGAACCCGCTGCAGCTGGGCTCGCTGAGCAGCAGACCCACAGCAGCTCCAGGAAGACGGCTCCCTGACACTGGATAAAAATCCATCAGCTCTAAGACGTCTAATTGCTCCCAGTTCAAGAACTTTCAAAGATTCCCTCTGAAATTCATTTTTATGGTGACATTACACATCTCTGAAAAACCTGGTCTCCCAACAGCATCACTGACAGCCTTCACTTAATCACGCCGGTAGAACATATATAAAAACAAAACAGAGCTAAAAAAATCACTCAGTGTTAGTGAGCAGATGTCTAGCCCATTTGCAATTAATACGACCCACTTCCATACAATCAGACTGCTTAAAATTCCTGGAACAAGATGTAAAAGTTAAGATGCAAATGTTCCGATTTTAATGAGAATGAATGGAAACTATAAATCCTCTCCCCCTTTGAGGGTAGGTACAGTCTACAGAGAAGTCCCAACCGCACACTAAATTTATCAGCAAACAATCAGTAGATAAAGCCTGTGTGAAGGAAGAAAACAGAACTGGGAGGGTGAGAAGTATATTCAGAGCGCATTTCCCACCAATGCTATATGCTGTCGAAACCATAGTTCTCTCAAGAAGCGTTGAAAGAAACCTTGGCTTGCTCCGGTGCACTCCCCCTCCCCCCGCCTGCCCCCCTGAACGCCCTGTACTGACTGGGAGCTTCTTGTAGTTGTTTGACCCAGTGGCCTTTCCACGGACAGCGCAGAGGGGGACAGACAAGACCAGGGCTTTGGGACTTCCTGGATCCCCCTCCCAATCCCAGCCCCGCTGCCTAACGGGACCTCCTGAGTCCTGTTCTCATCCGTAAGAAGGTGGGAACACCTTGCGTGGAGGGCTGGTGTGCAAGCCCAACCGAGGAGCACATATTATGGTTCCAAGCACACGGCAGGCATCTTTACTGGTGGCAACCATCAGAACGCTATCCACGGCCTTTCTAGAATCAAGACAGGTCTCCCCTTTCCCTTCTCTTTCGCCCTGCTCGGGGGGCCTGGCGGCTTCCTGGCATCTCAGCCCCGCCAGGATGGCGCAGCTGTGAAATTTCTTCTGGAGTCTGGAGCCCCACAGCACTCCACCTGAATCAGATACCCCAACCCCTCGCTCCACCGGCAGTGGGGTGGACTGGCATTCCCACCAGCGCCCGGGAGCCCAGCGGTCCTCTGAGCACCGGTGTGGTGCCCGCCACGGGCAGCACCGAGTCAGGGTCTGCTGAACGAACGAGGAAGGACCGTCGGCACCATTTCTGCCCTGGGCTTGGTTCTCTCAGGAGTCGTTAGTGCAGGGCACCTCTGTGCCAGGGACACTCCTAAGCCCTGAAAACATGACGAGGAGCGGGAGAGAGTGATAAAGTTCGATATTCCTGGGGGACTCTGAGTCTTGCAGGAGACGGCTCATGGCTGAGAGCAGAGGAGCCGGGAGCAGGTGCTGGGTCGCCTTTTCTGTCCTGGGGCAGCCTGCGCCGCCAGGCGCTGGAAAAGCAGTCCGAAGCTGCACCGGACAGATCCCTGCAGTGGGCCTGCAAAGGCATGGGGAAGTCCTCAGTGGGCTGGCCGTGTGTCAGAGGCACCCGGACTCCCGGGGCCATTGCTAGCGCAGAAAGAACACACACGGCACAAAGCGACAGAGGCGGAGCCGCAGCCTGGCTAAGGACTTGCTAGGTGCCAGGGACACTGCCTCCCTCTCCGAGCAGCACCCACTGCCGAGGGCTGTGAGATCCCACTGCAAAACAGCACGTGTTCATTCAGTAAATGTTTGCTGGCACGCGGCGCAGCAAGTGCCAGGCACCGTGCGGGGTGTGGGGAGCCGCGGTGGGCAGAACAAAGTCCCCCGTCCCCAGAGCTCGCATTCCAGTGGGCAGAGAGTGACGGTAAGCTAACAAGCAAATAACACGCCACGGGGAGAAAGTGCTGTGAAGAAATAAAAAGCGCGTCAGGGACGGAGCGGCCGGCGGGCAGGGTGCTGTGGTCGGAGAGGCCTGGCAGCCTCTCAGGAGGTGAAGGGAAGAGCGGGGGCAGAGGGCACAGCGGAGACAAAAGCCCTGAGGCAGGAGCAGGCCTGGGGGGCTCCAGAGGGGGTGAGTCTGGGGCAAGTGGAGGAGGTGGGGTGGGAGGTCCTGGGCGGGGGAGGGGACAGGTCACACAGAGCCTTGGAGACCACAGCATCGCACAGGGTCTCTGAGTGTGGAGGGGAGCAGGAAGAGCGTTCTGGGTGGAGGAGGGGCAGTGTAAAAACAGTTCTCCGACAGACAAGGGTGTGGAAACAGATCACAGAGGCGCAACGCAGAAGCAGAGATGCCAGGTGGGAGGGTGCTGCAGAGACCCAGGGGACGCCAGCTTGGCCACGCCCCTGGGCACAGGGTGGAGCGGCGGACAGTCCGTGGGCTCTGGGTCTGCTTCTGAGGAAGAAGCCACAGAGCGTGCCGGTGGAGCGGCTGGGAGGCAGGAGAGAAAGAAGAGCAGGTCAGGCAGCAGGAAGAAGGGAGGTGCCGCTCACTGACGCAGGGGCCCCCGCTCAAGTGGAAGTGTGCAAATCAAGCACAGTGTCAACAGGCAGCGGAAGTCTGGAGGGGCCCGGACCACGGGTGACAGCTTGGGCGCCACCAGCAAACAGAACACAGTCGACCCCAGGGTGTACGTGATCACCTAGAAGGCAAGGACCAGGTCCCAGAATCAAGTCAGGGGTGGGACACGCCAGTGCTTTGGGCAGAGGACGAGGAATCTGCAAAGGAGGCTGAGAGGAAATAGCCAGTGTAGTGGGAGGAGATCCCGAATAAAGAGGAGCTAACGGGGTGCGGGTTAACTTTAAGGCAAAACCCACACGGCCCTACTCCAAGTCTGCCCGACGAACCTCCCATCTCCGAAGCTGAGGGGCCGGAGAAATGGGGGCTCCAAAGAGTTAAGATGAGCAGCAAGTAGTTGCCTTAAAAGCTGATGCAAACACTATTACCAGCATGAGGGGGGAAAGGAAGAAAAGTATTTTCATCTTATGTTTGAGAGAAAAGCCCCACTTCATCACAAAGGACTTTTGAACAGAAAGAAGGAATTTTCTTATATTCACACGATGACCAACAGCCAACACAGTGGTGAGTTCAGTCAGGAACGAGGCCTACAGAGTTTCATGGCCTCCGAGAAACATCTACTAGCGACCACTGCCCGACCCCCACCGCCACCTCGCCGGTGGCCACCGGGATGGACTGGGTGACCTGCACAGCAGCCCCCTGAGAGAGGCCTCTGACCAGCTCCACCAGGCAGGGAGGGAACGGCGGCCCAGGGAACGAAGTGACCAGTCCACGCCACGTGGCCAGAACTGGCCGAGACAAGGATGGAACCCAGTGGTCTGGCCCCCGGGCCTGTGTTCTCATTAGTTTGCTACCGAGGTGGGATGACGATGATGAAGATGATGATGATGATGATGCGCGTGACCACCACCACCACTCCCATAACTGCAGATAGCCCAATTAGTTCGATCCACTTGAACTAACACTCAATCAGACGTGATTTATGGAATTAGTAACATCGGAGGCCCTGTCGGTGTAAACGGACGCGCACGGTGCGCCACGACCGCGAGAACGAGCAACCGCTTCCTCTCAACGCACAGACACCACGGAGAGATTAAATGGAGGCAGCAGCCAGCGTGCGGACTGGGATTAGGGAATAAAGTAAAACGCAGAGATAAACTGCTTTTAAAATCAGCTGAAGATTTAACGCAGCTCTGGAAGGCTTCGATCATTTACACGCTCGGTCTACGCAGTGTAAATCCGAGCTAATGAGATTCAATTGCTGGGCATAAATCTGCAGCGAGACGGCCTGACGGTCTGCGGAACACAGCAGCCCGGCTCCTGTGTGCGCGACTCTCCAGAACAAAGATTATGACGTGGGAAGAGTAACACCATTTTGCTGCACATTATTGATTGCAGCAGGTGTTGAGAGAAATGGCTCCATTTGGTCAAATACAAACTGAGACAAGTTACAAAGGACTGAAAGAACCTATTGATCAATATCGTTGTTCTTCTAATAACAAGATCAACGACAGTAATTTACACCGTCTCTTTGTCCCGTGGGAGTGGCGAACCCCCGAGAGCAGCCGCCTTTGGGAAGAGCCAGGCCTGCACCGAGGGCGCCATGAGGCCGCCGATGAGGCGCAGCGCGACGGCTGGAACCGGGGACTTGGCCAGGTCGCAGCGCTGTCCTCCTGGAGCTTCGTCACAGCTTTGTGCCCTGACCCTGCGTGTGTGATGTTGTAGCGACTGTCAAATGGTGCTGTAACGCCAAGTGATCCATTTAAGATCAAGCCGTGACGCTTCTGTATACTGTTACCCCTGTAACGCAGGCATAAGCCGTACTTTAGGAGCAGAAAGAGAGAAACCATCTCGACCCAAAGAAGGAAGGGTGGGCTTCTCGAAAGGTATGCCAGACCCTGGTGTCAGAGGACACCCAGCAGCTTTGCCCGCGGGGGCAGGAGGGGACACAGGGACGCCAAGGGCCGAGGGGACAGAGGGATGACGCACGGCAGCAAATGGACAGGGAGTGTCCAGGGACTCTCGTGGTTCCCGAGGAGCTTCTGGGAATGAGGAGGTATTTCCGCTTGTCACAGTAAGTGGGAAGAGCGACAGGTATTTAGCAGTTTGGGGCTGGGGATGCTCAACCTTCTGCATACACACCCAGCTCCCCGCGCGAGAAACTGTCCAACCCAAAATGCCAACCGTGCCTCCGTGGAAAAACATCAGAGAGCACTGGGGATACCTCGGCCAACAGGGGGAGGCAGGAGGAAAGAGGCGAGTGGTAAACTGAGGCCAGGCGATAGAGACCATGTAAGCTCCTCCAAGGAGGGCTTTCTCCTACAGGCAACGAGGCACCCCCTGAGCAGCACACTGGCCTGGTGAGAGCTGTCCTTCAGAAGGACCACTCAAGTGTGGAGATGGAGTGGAGGCCAAACATCCAGAGACAAGGAGGCCAGGAGGCCAACCGGAAGCAGGTGGCGGGCAGAGTTCAGGCCACAAAGGGCGGGAGCAGGGCGGGCGGGCAGGCAGGACCACCAGCCAGCACACCAGAAAGAGTGCGTGGCTCACTGTTGGGGATTACAACGCGAGGTTACTTTCCACACAGTGTTTGATCAATACATATTTGTTACAAGAACGAAGACAAGTATTGGAACAGAGAGCTGTCCAGTTGGGGCCAGAGTGCAAGACCCGCAGTGTGGAAACCGGGCACCCGAACACAGACCCAGCATGTGCCACGCAGCGAGAGTAAACCGGCCCGCCTGAGAACCCGCTCCGGCAGCTTGGGCACCGCGCGCTCCGCAACCCACTCCCCCGCATTTCGAACTCGGCGTCACCCTGCTTGGAGAGGCAGTGTCCCCTGCTTCTCCCAGCCACCAGTGGTTTCTTGTAGTGCATTCAAAATATTTTAAAGTGAAACCCAATACAGCATCTTTGGAGTCGGGACGGTTCTCTCCAACACTTAAATTCACTGCTGGAAATGCCGGCTAATGATGCATATCTGCGAGCGCCGGCAGAACACGCTTCCCAAATTTCTGGGGACAAATGGAATGGAAAAGTGTCACGGGAAACCGAGACACGAATTACGGGCTTTAAAGGCTGTCATTGTAAGCGACAGAATCTGGGGAGTACTGAGATGCTAGCATTTCGGGGGGATTTTAGGGTGCCTAACTGGGCTAGCACTCGTCTGGACTAAGTATTTTTAGGGAATCTTAGGGAAACTGTCAATCACCGCTAAGTCCTAATCACACCGTCTGTGACAGATGTGAGCGCCAGCCCAGTCGCCGCTGGGAACGCCTGTGCCGAACTAACAGCTAGACACTAAAGCAGCCACACACACCGAGTAATGACATCTGTTAAAAAAAAAGAAAAAAACGGAAGAAACAGTATGAACTACTCCCCCCTTTTTTGCTGTTCTAAAAAATGTTTGCTTGTTTGTACTACTCCTTGAAGTTAGTTCTAGGAAAAATCATGCTTTTGTCAGAAAATAAAACTATGTAACTCAAAAAAATTTTTTAATGTCTTAGCTATCAAATCTGAAGCGACAGATGTAATGTCTACGTCTGTTTTCAAGGCGCCCCCGCTGGCGTCCATCCCGCCTGCTCCCGTCCAAAGGCCCTTGTCTTTAAGAGCGGGATCTCGTGCCTGGGTTGCGGGCCAGGTCCCCAGTGGGGGCCACGTGAGAGGCAACCACACATTGATGTTTCTTTCTCTGTGTTTCTCCCTCCCTTCCCTTCTGTCTAAAAATAAATAAATAATCTAAAAAAAAAAGAAAAAGAAAAAGAGCGGGATCTCCAGCTTTCACCTGGAAATGAAGCACAAATGTTATCAGGCTGAACAGGAAACAGGAGTACGGAGAACAGAACCTCCGGCAGCAGGTAACCAGGAAGCCGAAAGGGAAGGGCCTCAGGGCCCCAGTCAAGGACCAAGATGGATGGATGCTCATCACGTCCTTCGGGAATGAACTGCCCTTCCTCCTGGAAGCCACAGACCCTCGTCCCGAGGGAAGGGCACGTGGGCACACCCACGCACAAACACTGCCGGGCTTCGAGGGTTCCTGAGGCCTGGCTGCCGCCTCCGAGAGTGCACAGAGCCAAGGTTAAGGTCCTGGAAATCACAACGACAGTCGATGTCAGGAGGTTCCACAGGAACGGGACAGGGACTCCCACGAAAGGGCCTCTGTGTGTCTTAAAGGAAGGCCCATCTCTGCCGGGCTGGAAACCGCAGGTCTTCGGCAGAGCGCACGGAGCGCAGCGCTGGCCTCCACAGTCCTCAGAAGCACCGCGGGTGTCCTGCCTGAGAAGCCTCGGAGAAGCAGGTCTGAACAGTCGCTGGGACCGCGCCTGGCTCCCTCCGCCCCGTGCAGCCGCCGCCACTGGTCTGCTCAGTCCTGAGTCCGTCTTGGGGGGCAGGACCCCCCAAGGGCCGGGAGCGCTTCCCGGAGGAGGAGGAGTAAGAGGGGTGGGGCAGGACGGACAGAACGTTGGGGTGGCTCATTGTTTTAAACGGATGGAGGTCTGACCTCTTGCTCTGTTGTGACTTGTGGTTACCTTCCAGCCACGTGGCCTGGAGCCTCTTCGCGCCTCAGCTTAGTCACCTGGAAAACGGGGACAAAGCCGCCTCCCTCCTGGGGTCCCAGGCAGGGCTAAGGGGCAGTGCACACCACTGAGCTTCCCCGGCACTGGGAGAGCTCCCGCTAAACAGGGGAACTTAGGGAAGCAATCTGTAACAGCAAGCCAGTGTTTCTGTACCCACTGAATTTGTACTTGAAGGGACAGTTTTTCTTTTTATAAATTTTAATCCTAAGAAGGGCTCATGATTACAATTTAAAAAATCAAATAATAGTTAGTGTTTTATGCAGAAAATAAAGGAACTGCCCCCGTGAGATCAGCAGAACTCTACCAGCCGGGGGCACCAGGAACGTGCGGCCACAGGGTCGTGTCCCCTCCGGCCACACCAGGACGGTGGGCTCCCTCCACCTCCAGGCTCACGTCCCCCGCGGGAGCTCATCTCAGTACGTCAGCACCTTGCACTCTGGCTTCCTTTACACCTGCAGGAGGGCCAACCTTTGGGCGTCTCTGGGCCGTACTGGAAGAAGAATTGCCTTGGGCCACATGTTAAATACACTACAACACGTAATCACAAAAAAATCTCATCATGTTTTAAGCAAATTAATGCTTTCGCGTTGGGCCGCACCCACAAGCCATCCTGGGCTGCGCGTGGCCCGCGGGCCGCAGGTGGGACACCCTGCAGGCACACAGGATGTGAGCGAGCAGTCACGCCACACATAATATCAAGCACCCACTCTGTGCCAGGCCCTGGTCTAGGGGCTTGGGGACACATCAGTGCACAGACAAGCTCTGTCCCTTGGGGAGCTTCCAGTCTCCCCAGAGGTAACGCTGGATAAGGAAATCATGGACTATCTTAGAGAGAGGTAAGTAGTATACAAAGCACAATGACATTCCAGGAGATGGGGGGCAGCTGTGCACGCTAGTCAGGACAAGCCTCGCTGAGCGGGACATGAGAGTGGACCCTGGTGGCTGCAGCCCAGGGCCCAGCGAGGGACAGGATGTGGAGTCAGGGCAGCCCTTGAACTGCAGGAGGACTTGGGCTGTCAGGGAGGGAAGTGGGGAGCCACTGCGGGTTCCGAGCAGAGCAGACCCACGCCTCTGGGTGGAGAGCTGGAGGGAGGCCGGGGAGCGGGGGGCTGTCAGGAGGCTGGGGCACTGGCCCAGGGGACAGGCTGCACAGGGCTAGGCCAGGGTGGTGCCCCTGGGGGGAGGGAGGGGCAGCGGTCACATTCTGGACCAAACGCATAGCATACAATTTCATCTGATGAATCAATCTAAATATGCACGCTTAAAAAATGTAATTTCTTATTTTGAAATAATTTTGGACAATTTCAGACTTACAGAAAAGTTGCAAAAATAGTACCAAGAATTCCTGACAACCCTTCATCTGGATGTCCTAAAAGTTAGTATTAGACCCCGTGAGCTTGCGCTGGTGGGCACAGATCCGCTCTCTCTGCACACACGTGTGCACACGTGCACACACACAGGCGTGCGCCCCAACATTCAGGCTGTCCGTCACCAAAGTTTACCCATTCACCTCAGCATCCCCCCATGTGTCTTGATTCTTATGTGAAGCAATTATTACTATGGTGGCTGCCCAATTTTCTCATTCTTTGTACATTTATTAGCTCACATTCTACTGTAAAGAATAGTTTTCCTATAGCTATTGTCATGTTATACTGATACCTCCATTTCTTTACTCATTTATTTTTGAATTCCTGTTCTCTCTCTGGGTTATAACCCACTACTATCGAATTCATTTTGGTGCCCGGTGGTCCCAGCTTGGCTGTCGGGGCCCCCTTCAGACTGGCTTCTTTGTCTTTGTAACCCAACCCTGTCACACTTCAGGAACATCCCCGACGCTCGGGCACAGCGCAATGATCCGGCTTCGCCTTGTGCTCTCTCTGCGCCCGTCCTGGAGGCAGCCACGTCTCCAGGGCGCCTCGTTCTTGTAAGGAGACTGGCGCCTAGAAACTCAGACGTGGACAATGGGAGCTCTGGTGCTTCCGGGAGTCTCACTGCGCCCCCACCTCAGCAGACAGCGCTGGGACCTGTGTGTGTGTGTGTGTGTGTACGTACACACTTGCACACTGCTACCTATTTCTACATCTCTCGACTATATATGTTTGAAGACAATTCGTTCATACCGTCACTCCAATTCCAACCCAACACCGAGAGCTGATTCTGGCGTTCTCCTTCCTGCATCTGCACTGTTCCCTCCGAAAGGGAGACCTGGCTCCCACCGCACATAATCCACTTCCCTATGTGCTCAGCCCTGGAACACACAGAGCAGCTGCAGAACCGCTAACTCCTACTCCTGGGGAAAGCGGGCCAGCCACTCAGGCTTTAGCACCGGTTCACAGTTTTCTCAGTCCTCAGCCTGAAGACGTAGAGTGAAAATGCTGTATCCAAAGGACAGTCCTCCTCCAAAGAGCGGCACCATTCTTCATTTGAAATACAGTTAAGTTTATTTATTTCCATGTGCATTCCTTTTTTTAAAATCCACTCTTGTCGATTAGATGTAATTTTTCAGCATGTGAAGCATCACTTTGGTTCTAAAAGTCAGAACAACACAAGAAGGGACACTCAGAGACACGCTCTCTCCCTACACACCTCCACCCGACCTGTTCCCGCCCGCCTCCCGCTGCCAAGTTCTCTGTTTCGGCGCATCTTTCCTGCGTGCCTCCCCACCGGGAGCAGAGGATGGACACTCTGCATCCCTCTCTGACAAAGAGGAAGCACGGTAAGGACACTGCTGCACTTGGCTTTCTTTCCTGTGACAGCACGTCCCGGAAATGACTTCCCGTGAGCCACCGAGAAGGCAAGGCCATGGTGCGGCCGGTCACCACCGCCGTCGGTTGCTGTCTGCACGGGCCGCTGGGTGAGGCCAGTGTCTGAGTTACAAACAGGCCGCAACCAGCAGTCTGCACGCGCCCTCGCACTGCCGGGCATGTGTCTCCAGGGGAAACTCCTGGCGCGGTGCGGCGGGGTCAAAAGGTAAACCCACGCGCGGGGTTATGAGACACCCCAAGGTCCTTGCAGATCGGGGGCCGCCTCCAGTCCCACTGGCAGCGTCTGACATCTGACGGCGTCTGCTTCTTCCCAGGCTCGCCAGCAGAAAGTGGTGTTAAACGCTGTAATTTTTGCCAATCTGGTAGGTGAGAAATGGCACCTCGGTGCAGTTTTAATTTGCATTTCTCTAATTATGGTAAGGTGGAACATCTTTTCATATGTTTAAGTACCATTTTTATATCTTTTGGTGGGGTGAAATGTCTGTTTCTTTCCCTCATTTTCTACCCCATTTTTGGTCTTTTTCCCTTCACTTTTAAGATCTTAAAAACGATCTTAGGGATATTCGCCCTGTATCTCTGATATATGTTGCAAATACTTTGTCCCAGCTGGTCAGTTGTCTTCTGATTTGATGTTTTCCAGCTCTCTAAATTTTCTTCCCTTTTACGGTTGAGGCCCTGTGGACTCAGGTGCTGCCGTTCTCGCAGGCTAAACTTCGGTATGTACTCGAGTCTCTCAGTCTGTTTCGTTCCACTCGTCCGCGTGTTAACCCGGGGCCATGACAGCTTCAGCCACAAATGCTTTCGCAGGGGTGTCCGCCCACAGCCCGCGTGCACCTCAGGAGGGCATCAGTGCAGCCCAGCACAAGTCATAAATGTACTTAAAACACAATGAGGTATTTCTGTGGTGACGCGAACTGTCTTTAACGTGTGGCCCAGAGGCGCCGAAGGGCTGGACAGCCTGGTGGAGTGTGTTTTAACGCCCGAGAAGGCCAGTCCCTGGGCAGCTGTCCCGTCTGGTGGGTTCCTCTCCTTTCTTACGTGCTTTTTTTCAGAGGAGCTTTAACATCAACTTTAAAAACGCCTTTTCACGAGCAAGAACTTGAATGTGTTCACGTTCATGGTGTAACTGATACATGTGGTCTCAAGCTGGTCGCAGAACTGCACAGCTTTTATGCGTTGTTACGTTTTCAATGCTTCTCTTTGCTCGCTCACTGGCTTCCTTACTGCTTGACTGCATTCAGGAAGGCTCAGACTTCCGTTCTCATGCTTATCACCTACACACTCCAGTGCCCTTCGCCCCCACTTTCAGCATCCCGTGGGCCAATTTTTAATGATACTTTTGAGTCTCATCTGTCACACACACGAGAACCACTGAGCTCGCGCTGCTTCCATCGCTGCCTCCCCCCTCCCACTCTTGTTCCGACGATTCCCACCGTGCGAGAACCTACACATTGCACGTCACTACCACACCCTCATCACCGCCCTCCCTTCCGTCTTCTGTCCACACTTCAGTACGTCACGTGCTCGCGCTCAGTCCCCAGGCTGAGGTTTTCCGCCCGTCTCCTGGCTGGATGGAGCTCACCCTCCTGCGGACTCCCTACGATGGGCTCACAGGTACGGACTTCTACGTCTGAAATGCCTTTTCTCTGGCCTTGACGCGTGAGAGACATGTGTGCCCTTGAGTCACACCCTCTGGGACGGTGCGGCTCCATCGCTGCCTCGCTTTGCGTGCCGACTTCGAGACGTCGGATGCCAGTCTAACTCTCCTGCCTCGTCATTTATTTGGTTTTTTTTTTTTTTTTTGGTTTGGCAGCCTTGGGGGTTTCTTTATCTTTGAAGTCTAACAGCATCACTAGTCTGTATCTTAGACAGGATCGTCTCTGGTCAATTTTCCCAAGGACCCAGGGAGCCCTTTCAGCGTGGAGACTCCTCTCTTGTGTCTAGATACCACAGTTTCACATGTTAGTTCTGGGCCATTACTTTGCTTTTCTTCTTCACAAACTCCAATTATATACATGTTTTTTCTTATCTTTTGCGTTGTACTTCAGCCACCTTCTCTCTGACCCTTTCTTACTTTTTTCTTTATCTTATTTTCATTCTCTTGGTTGTCTCCTGGCATTTCTTCAATATCCTTTATTAAATGTCATTTGACTCTATTTTTTCCTTGAGCACCTGAAAATTTACTCAATTTCTGAGATAATTTTTACTTTGTACAACAAATCCTTTTCATTTCTTCACATTCTTTGCCTGTTTCTGTCTTTAATTTCTGACTTTCTGACTCAAGAGCACCTCTCCCCCCCCACACCGAGGACACGGAAGCCGGCATGGGGCGCGTGCCCCACACTCCCCTTCCACACAGTGATGCTCGTGTCCATGGGGCGGGGTGGGGCACGTGGGTCCTCACGTCGCGTTGCTTAGCCCTTCAACATTTTATTATGGGAAGTCTCAAACATCTAAAGAGTTCAAAGAATCGCAGAGCGAACACCCATATTCCCAGGAGCTGGGGTCCACAATGACCATTTTTGTGTTTAACGCAAAAACACAAGCCAGCGGGTGTGCGGGTGATGGCATCACCTGACGCCGTGTAGCCTCCGGGAAACTCCACTGTGCCCTTGTCGACGACTGGAAGGGGAAGGAAAGCAAGGTCCCCGCACTGCCACGAAGGCAGCTCTGACCCCGGACACAGGCTCTGTGCCCCGTCCCGGGGCCACGGTTAGAGGACGCCTGCTGCCCTCACACCGGGTCTGATGTGTGAAAACAAACGCACGGCTTTTATGTGCCAAACATGAAGCAGAAAATAAAAGCTGCTTTTTCTTGTAAGTCGTATAAAGTGGCACTTAAAGAAGGCATTTGACAAAGAGCTCCAATAACATTCTGTGCTGTGACGAAAATGTTAAAGTGCGGCACAGAGCCCTAAAGTGGCTGCTGAAGCATCTTCAGAAACTTCTGAAGGACAACTGCAGTTACTATTTCGGTCTCTGTGCACTTGGGAAAAAGGCCCCTCAGGAAGATACTCTGGCATTTCCATGGGATGCCGCACATTTGCACACACTATCTACCAGGGTTTCTCAACCTTGGCACTCAAGTGTGTCTGGATGGTTTAAAAAAAGATGCGTCATTCAAAAGCAAGGCGTGAATATGTCAAAGGAACTGAAGGTTAGTTAAAATGTATATTTAGAAAGAATGACAAATGAGTTTTATCTGTTGCAAATCATATAACCTATAAAGATTACTTGTATACAGTATCAAGTTATCTTTCAAATATCATGGTTGAAGCTTCCCCTTTTTCTTTTCTTACATTTTCTTACCTAGTGCATCAGTCAAAATTGTAGACTAATATTTTAAGTGCCAAAAGAAGCCAGCTGCTTGTTCTAGTCTCTGACTCAGTTGAGCTCTTACAATATTTTGACTGTTCAAAGAATATTAATAATGGGATGTTAGATGGTAGATTAACTGAAACTAAATATCAACACAGCTAGATTTATTTTTGGATGACTGAGTTCATCTCTTCAAAGAACGGAAACAGGATTTGTTACATCATGAGCTATTATCTTATGTAACATCAAGTCGGCCCCGGCCCACCCTGCCCCGGCACAGAGAGCCAGCCACGCGACACTCCGGAAGGCTGGAGGCTGGGGGTCCCATTCGCAGCAGCCAGGACGCCGAGCGTACGGGCTACAGGCTGGAGACTTACAAAGACGCCGAGGAAGTCAAGGCCATAAGCATCCTGACAGTTTTGGAACCGAACTGGTATTAATGTCTTACTCCTTCTTGCCCAGGGAGCAGGTCCCCATTGCAGCCAATACGGACAGACTGACACATACGAAGAGAAAGATGCTTTTATCTGTCAGCCGTGTCTTCACTCAGCAAGTATTTCCTGAGCATCTGCTTGTCCCCACCTCCCTCCTCTCGTCCCGTCTCCTACGCACACACTATCTGCGCGTCCATATGCACAGAGGACACACGCGTGTACTTCTATGTCAGACACGGTGCCCAGGCCAGAAGGTGACCGCCCCTCGATTTCCGATGGGTTCTGCAGCCCCAAAACCTCTGAGCCAACAAGGAAAGGACGGTTTAGCTTCGGGTGAGCCAAACGGACCCCAACTGCCTGAAAGAGTTGCCCTTCTGGGTCGTGAGGAGACCGGTGCTGATGCGGGGTGGGTGGGGGGGGGCTCCCAACTACAGGTCATGGTGCATCCGAGGCCCCCTCTGCTTCTCAGTGAAGGAGGAAACCAAATTGGGACCATCGAAGCCTGCCTTCTGGTCATGGGCTCTGGAGTTCAGGGCTGCCTGGTTTCCCACGCGCATGCGCTGGAAGTTTCAAGACCCCTCTACACTCACATGCCGAAACCAGAAGACATCTACGTCAGCAACAGAATCAGCAGGACACGCTCCTTGTGGAGGCTGGGCCACTTCACCGCAGCCACCTCTGGACCCCTGCGTGCACCTCCATGGGCACCACGCCACCACAGTTCACAGCTTGAGTGGCACTTGGCAACAGCCGTCTGCCCCTTGGCACCCGACGCTCCCGCCTCCCCCCGACCAGCCTGCTCTGGCTCCATGGTCAGGCTGAGGCTTGAACGTGCATTCGGGTGTAGTGCTACAGTGCTCACGCCACCAGGAATAAAAAGCAACACCAGAAAGCACCTGAACACACAGGGACAGGGAAAGAATGAAGTGGGTGCAGCCACAGGAGGGACGTCACCTAACAAGGAGGACTGTCCCACACCAGAGCAAGCACAGGCCCATCTCAGGAACGACACACACAGCAGGAGGCTGCTTCATGACGCTCAAACCCAGCGAGCCCCGGGGGGCGTGAGTCCCTGCAGGCCGACGAGGAACAGAAGCGGCTGACAGCCAGGACGGCGGGGACTCTGGGTGGGGAGGCCGGGACCAAGAAGAGGCACATGCGGCTTCATTCTGCTTCTGACACAGCGGTGAGCACACGGTTTATGTTTGATAACCGACGGTACATGACACGTATTCCGTTGTACGTACCAAATTACAGAATAAAGTTTTTTAAAAATCCATCACCTCAGTGCTGGGTCCAGCTCTCACTTGCCACCGCCATGAGCTGCACCCCCAGCTGCACCCACCGGGGGACGAGCACCCTGCAGTCCTGGGAGCGGCGTCCCGTGCCTGTCCCAGGAGGGCCACTGTTTTTTCTGACTGAGGACAGAGTGCAACAGCGGTGCTAGGGTGTCTGCGAGGATGAGGATGCGCTGCGTCAGCTCAGACCCTGCCCAGTCTGGCCCCGCCTCTCTCCCCCTGGAGGTTGACCCCTCCGCCCCAAGCACCGGGGGCTGCCGAGGTGTGACCCTCCCCCTCCTGGGTTGTGTGAGAGCAGGCATGGGATGGAAGGCAGCTGACGACAAACCATTTGGGGCTCAGGGTCCCAGAAGGACCGCTGTCCTGTTCCTGACACCCCTGGAACGACCCCGGAGCGTGTCTCTTCTGGCAGGCCAGTTCTATCTTCATGTCCGTGAGCATCTAGCATCATTACAAATAAAGACAAAAAAACTAGCCCTTTTCTTGCTTAGGTTGGAGCAGGTTTCTGCGGACTGCACTCCAGGAAGCCTGGCGGCCTCCAGAGGAAGCGCCATTTGACTGAAGCACAGGCGCGGTGCAGGCTTTGGCCACGGCAGGCCAGAGGAGGCGTCGGCAGACACTGCTCGCACGCCCGGACAGCCCAAAGGGTAGCTCCCACGCGCCCCCCCGCCTGCCAGCTTTCCGGGGACAGGCACTCCAGGTGAGCCCCACCCATCCCAGCTTGGCTCCAGACAACATATCCAACCCTGGTCCAAACCTGCAGCTGACCGAGCGGGGACCGGGGCACTAGCCAGGGAGCAGGGGGGTGGCAGCTGCCAGTCCTCCCAGGTGGGAATCCCCTTCAGCCTCAAGACGGGTGTGGCAGTAGCGAAGGGCCTGGAGACCTGCAGTCTATAAGACGCTATCTTTGAAAAGTAAAGGCCCAATGAAGCCAATCCATTGGAAGTATGATTACCCTGCTGGCAATCTGATGCTAAGGCAGACTACCCACTGCTATTCCTGCAGGCAAGCTCCACCTCCTGTGAACTCCCGAAGCCCCTAAGAAAGGTAACAACTAACTGGCTAGACCACAGCGGTCTGAGGTCTGAATTAGCCCCTCGCGGGCTGGGAGTGGAGGGATAAAGGGGCATAAAATGGGATTCTTCCCTGAACCGAGGCCCTAAACTCTCCCATCAGTCTATTAAACAGCAGTTCCCTGAGAGCAGATGAGGCCCACGGTCACTGCGAAATCCACGCTGGCTCCCTCAGGTGGAAGCACCGCTAACATCCCAGACCCGTTTGCTTGTAATCCAGTTCTCTCTGCTCACTCCCTTCCATGCCAAACTCCTACCTCCCTCATGTAATGGGAGCTCAATGGCCCAGGAGTGACGAGAACACACCTATTTATGAATACCCCACATTCAACAAGCCCACTTTTCCTTTCCTGAGAGAGACAGGCACACCGATCAGCTGGCGTCCCAGGCGGGGGGTGGGAGCGCGGCAGCCCACCCGGGTGACGCTCTCTGTGGGAGTTTACAAAGGTCCAATGCTGAGTGTGGGCTATTTCCACGAGGCCCCGGAGGCGGAAACACCCGCAGGCCTGGAGGCGCCTCCCTGACACCCATCAGAACACATCACTCTTGTTCAGTTAATTCTGCTCCCCGTAAAACGTGGTGCTCCTCAAAATCCGTGTTCGGGGGGCTTCTGCACGTGCCTGTTATTACACAGAGGCTCAGCAGGGCCTCTCGCCGAGCAGTCTCCGCGCCTCTCTAATGAGTGACCTGATCTAGCACTTCTGTCCCGTTCTGTCTCCCACTCACTCTGCGTCTTTGGTGAATCCACGCAAACTGGGGAGGTTCCGAGGCCGACGGGCTCACAGCAAAGCCGCAGAAAGCAGCAAGGTGGGAGTCGTCAGGGCTGAGGTCTCAGAGCGCTTTCCTTAAATACGTAATGGGTTTATGAGTGATTTCCCACAGACCCTGCTTCTGTGTTAAGAGGGTGTTTTCCTTAGCAGGACCCAATGGTTGAGCCGACCCTTGTCTTCGGGACCCACAGAACGGATTCGCCAGAGCACCTGGAACTGACTGGCAGCGAAATGGCCTCGGAGTGTCTTTCCTCTCTGGTTAATGCGTAGAAGGGCGCTGCAATTCCGTTCAAAAGCAAAGCTCCCGAGTGCAGAATTTTTGCACCACAGAGTGCCGATGAAGAGAAACACGTTATTTGCCATCAAACTGGGACTTAATTTCCATTCTGTACATCCTACAATGCAGAACCGGCGTTTTAACCCTGAGGCCAACTTTCTGCCACACGCCCCTGCAGACGGTCAGGTGGAACTTACCAGAAGCATTGCTGATGTTCCATTGGGTCTGGATAAGTGGATGGACATCTCAGGAAACATCCTGTCAATGCGGCTGATCACATCATCGACGTATCTAAGTGGGGAAAGGAAACACCGTGTGTGAAATGAGCCGCAGTCAAAGCAATGCGAGTCCACTGGGTTCTAAAGCTGCTCTTTCCAACTGAAGTTTTAACTAACGGGATACATTTTCAAGAAGGTAAACGGGCTGACATGGCTTTTGATACAAATACTGCGGCCTGTTCCTTCTCCTGCCTCCCAGAGCCAGCCACTTTTCAGTGATTTCTTTGGGTATTCTAGCTAATGTGTTCTCGGTATCAGTCCTTGCCTTTTCATCTTAGGGCATGGTCTGGCGACTTTCTCTGACAGGAGGTCAGAATTCGGCTCGGCCACCGTGCTGGGCGACAGAGGCTCCTCCCTCTGGCCGCGCAGTGGCTCGTGAGCATGCTGGCCTGCTGGGGGCATGGCCTTCCATTCTGCCTTGCCTCTCACTTGACCCCCTGCCCCAGCACCCAGTCCAGTGCTCTCCCTCCACCCTCGCCTGACCCCACACGTCTCTCAGCACAGTCACACACACTGGGCCATCTGCCAGTTCCAGTTTCCTTGGGGACCTTCCTCCAAAAGGGAGCCGTCTGCCCCTCTGTCCCAGAGGGAACCTGTATCTCTTAAGGCCTAACCATCACTGAGACAGCCGACCGAAGCACTTGGCACGGGTCCGGCTCTTATGAAGAAGTCAAACGCTCTGCTCCTGGTACACCGTGGGCTTCTTCTGACGGATCCTCCCCCCCGGGGGAGGCCCTGTGGAAAGGCGCCAAGCCACAGCATCCACAGAGCTGGGTCTGGCTCAGACCCTTTGGGAGCAAAATCACACCGGCCTCTGTGCCACCATGCAATCCACTGGCCACAGAGGGGATGCATAACACGATAGCTGGGATGCAAAACTATCCATTAAGGATTCTGCATTGGATTTTGTATCTGTTGGATATGACAAATTAAATTACATGTCCATTAGGTGAGGGACATAGAAAAGCTCTGTTCTCTTGGGGGAAGAGGGAGATTAGTTCTCAACTCACAACATGAAAAGATTCTCGTCTGAAACCTGGGGCTCCTGAGAGACAGCAGACAGCGAAACACCATTTGTTGAAAAAGTGAGCACAACGTATCAGCTATGAAAGTCAGAAAGTAATCCTACTGATTAACTTCCCGGGTTTTCCTTAGAGAGCGTTACGCACGGTTTTGAACTCTGAGTTTAAGAAGGAAGAGAAGAGCGATAGAAGGCCAGTGGTAGACAAGGCATTAGCAGGAAGGAGACGAGCAGTGACGCCGGAGAGGAGTGGAGGTGTGCTGAAGACCACTTGCTGCTGGGGGAGTGGGCGCTCTTCAAGTGCGCGAGTGACGTCTGCAAACCCAGGACCGAGCAGCGGTCGGCCACCTCCGGGAAGAACCGTAAGACGAGAACAAGGCATTAAAAGGCGCACTAGCTCAGAAAGAACAAGAGGCGTTTCTCAAAAGCCCCATTCGGGTGAGTCTGAAAGGGGCTAAGAGACCGTGACTGGGAAGCCACGCCACCTGTCCCAGTCGCCTTCCAGACTCACAGCGGCAGGACACACAGCCTTGGCTCTAGGCTGAAGTGCTACAAAAGGTGGAAGACGGAGACAGGACAGGGACTCATTTCTCACCACTGCCTGGCGCTGCTCGACATGGTGGAAGACACACAGGAAACTCCAGGTCCCTGGAAACGTTCGCACACTTCTACACCTAGTGCATAGACTAACTGCAGTTACTTCAGACTCAGCAGGAAGCAAGAATCCGCTGTCCTGAGTGAATGGAGGTCACTGCTAAGTGTATGCTAATGGCAGGGGCAGGCGATGCTTCTGAGCCAATCCTCAATCAATAGCCATCCCTGCTCTGGACAGCAGAATGCAAATGCACACCCAGAACTTTGGTACAAAGGTAACTTCATCACTTGCTCTCCCTGTGTCCTTCACCTTGACGGGTTCAAAATACTCTCTGGAAGTATTTCCGGAATTCCTAGTCTCCTTACTAGACTAGGAAATAGGGAACAAGCAGGTTAAGTGATGATTCCAAGAAACTGAGAAACCAAGCTCAGCGTGCAGATTTCTAGGACGCCTTCGGGAAGGGCCAGCATTCTATATGGGCAGACAACACATAGCTCTTGCCATTCTGGGTTCCTTTTTTATTTTTTTATGAGTTCTTTCCTTGTAAAGGAAGACCGTGGCAGAAGAAAAAGAGTTCCTAGGAAAAATATCTGCTGTCAGCATAGGAAAGTGGAGAGCTCTGAGGTGGTATTTTTTTTTTTCCCAACCCATGATCGCAGAAAAAGCTCGGTAAACTGAATCCAAAGATTGTATTAAGCAGAAATAAATTTCAAGGAGACTGTTTTCCATTCACATGCCGAACATAAAGGAGATGCAAATTTCCTTTTTTACAGGTGACATTATGTGTTTGCCAAAAAGAGAAAGAGAGAAAGTCAGCTGTGCTTTAACTGAGGAAACAACAGCTAAATCCTAGCAGCAAAAATCAAAACATTTCATTTTCAAGCAGACCCCGCTTTCAAAACGCAAACCCACCACTCGCGACTTGACAGAAACGCAGAGCTGGAGACAAGGGACACTTTCCTTCTGCTGAGGGGCACTGGCACGGGAGGTGGCCCATCCCTGGTGCCCCTCAGGGTGAGGCTCCCTAAACGCTGCCGCCCAGGCCGGTGCCCGCTGAGGCCCAGGGGCGGGTGCAGGGCCGGGGCCAGGCAGGACGGCGCGCTCCTCCCACACTCCGCCGCGTGCTCCATCCGTTCCGTGGCAGGATTGAATTAATTTTTACCTTTGGAAGCCAGGCAAACAAGCAGTAACACAGCAGTGGTGACTCGTTTACACTTGAGCAGATGCAACGTGGAAAGATTAATTTAGTGCCAAATTGAGCAGTGAGTCACAATTTGCACATATCTGTCAACCTGTTAACAGGGTAATAACTTGGAGAGATTGCTGTTCCTATTTACATTACAGAAGCCTGTCGAATGGAGAGCTGCTGGGCTCTCTGATGCGCGGGCCTGACGGTCCAAGAACGGGGCGAGGAACACAAACCCCTAGAAACCACAGGTCCACATCGAGGTGTGACTCATTACTTCGGTGTTTTCAGGCAGAAAATTCACTTCCAAGCAATTGTAGAACCCCGTCTCCCTGCCTGCTCCCCAGGTCCAGTCAGACTCTCCGGGCTTTCTGACCCCTTCTCTCCCAGGACCACCCGATGGACTCGTCGCAAAGCTTCTACAGGCTTCCTTGGACTCAGCTCCAGAACCAGTTACCTCGCCACCTCTGCTGCATCAGGAACAGGCAGGCCGTTCTCGGAGTCCAACATTAATGTCTGAAGCCCTTAAACCTCGTTTTCTTCTGATTTTCTTCAAGTAGTTTGGCCTGCTCCTTTAAATGTCCTTCGCCAGAGAATTAAAGAGCAGTGGGACCTCAGAGGCTCCTCCTTTGATGCCCCCCTCCACCCAGGACTTCCACGACAGGGGACACCCCTGTGACACCTCCCCAAGGCACCCGGCAGCGCTGGCCTGCCGCCACCCAAGTACCCACATTGGTCTCGGGGAACCACGCTCGGTATTTCCTCCCAAACCCAAAGGCTTTCTGCAAATGTGTAAAGACTACTGGGTTCATTTCCCCGCCAGGTCAAGGACCTGGTTCCATGACCTCAGAGAGCATGCGGCCCTCACCGCCAGTCGCACCCAGTTTTGCAGATGCTCCTTGCTTTCTGCATTGCTGTGTAAGGCCCAGCTCAGGGTGAGTTCAAGCCTCGAGTCCTCAGGGGGCAAAACAGGTCCTGCCGTCAGCTGCTGCCACTGCTCCCGACTGGCCGGGCCTCCCCCTTCCTGGAATGGCCCTCGGCAGGCTCGCACCGCCTTGCACTGTGCACACTCCGCCCGGAAGATTCCTGTCACAACGGCTTCCGCCCCGCATCCCGGCCAGTCCCGCTCAGCTTACACACCAGCCACCAGGGAACCCCCCCGGCACTCCCCCGGCCCGCATCAGTCAGTGCATGTCCCCCGCCCACGGCGCTTTTAACTCCTCTTCTGTGTCTGCTGCCCCAGTTGTAATTAGGCAGTTTTTCCAGTGACTGTTTGTTTAATGTCTTTCTCCCCAACAGGGCTCTCCACAGGATCTCAGGACTGCCTCCCTCAGTGCTGGGTCCGAGCACCGCGCCACGGGGCCTGGCACCCGCGACGCACGCCTTTGCCGTCTGCTGCGCCGAGCACTCGGGACAGTAAGTCAGCCGAGTGGGCCCAGGTGAGGCAGCTGGGAAACAACTCGAATGCAGGGTTCTCTTCGGCAGACGTTAGCAGATCGGAGGTGCTGGGAGAGTCCACGGCATCAGCCATCAGAAGTCGCCAGTAACGGCGACCAGAGGGCTGCACACAGCCAACCTCAAAGGAAGCAGCAGGGCGTCTTCAAAGTCTCGAAGCTTAATACGCGGCCACAAACCCCCGCACCCGCTCTGGTGGGAGCTCAACGCCCCTCAGAAGCCAGAGCCTTCTGAGGAAGTGTGTTGCGCTGTTGACATGCCAATTCTAAAATGCTGCTGCTAACGAACTAATTAATCCTGCAAAAGCATTAGTACAAAGATGCGTGCTACCAAATTGGAATCAAAATGCCAGAATGATAACAAAACAGAATGTGGAAGACATTTCTAAAGATGCTGGTTTCACAAAACATTAATTTTCTACTCTGCACATTAGAACAATTGTAAACTATTTGCTATTAAAGCCTTAAAATAATTTGCTGGACAGATGGCTCAGTTCTCTAGAGTCTGACCCTCCTCAAAAGAAAAAAAAACCCAGCAACAAATCTGGCCTCCCGCCAGGGCTCCTGGGTGACGAGATGCTCAGCGGCTCGGCCGGACTTGGGCACATCCCTCCCCTCCACACGGCGTGCGCGACACGCCCTGCTCACTGTCCCTACCCGCGTCCAACCTGAGCGTCAGGAACGCGTGGGTTCATCAACCGCATCTGTCCTCTGCACGGCCTGAGAGTGACAGAGGGCCCCCTCCACACCTGTCCAGGTGACGCCCGAGGGGACTCTGCCAGTGGGGGACACCGAGGGGGCCAGTTCAATGACGTCGTGGGGGCGCGACTGCCTGAACCCTCGACGACCGCTCTCAACACGCCCGTGAAAGAGACCGGAAACTCAGGCCAGACGTGCTCACGGTTCTCCCTTCGGCCGAACTTCTCAGATCAGGAGGATGCCCGCACCATGTATGTGAAAGATTTCTGGTTTCTTTCCTCTGCGGCACAGCAGAAATGAGACTCGCCACCCCCCATGGAAGCGAGAGCGCGTTCCGGGACTGCTGGCCCTCGGTCACCACACTCCCTCGCCGCCCCCCCAGCCCTGCCCCTACGTCGCCTCCTGGGCCGCTCTCTTGCCAGGAAGGCTCTCAGAAACACTGAGGCCTCTTCAGGGAGGCGGTGCCCAAGCACCCAGGGCCGTGCAGCTCAGGAAGACCCGCTGCTGCCACGGAGGGAGACGGCTGGGCCATGGATCCAGCAGGGAGCCTCCCGTCCTCCCCGCGGGGCCCTGCCTTCGGAACTGCGCCAGTACGCCGCCTGAACAAACGGAGGAGGCACCTGCGCAAGCCAACGAAAGCGCCCCACGTTTCTTAAGTTGGAATACGCGCACCAAGGCCCGCCACACGTGCAGCACGCCAGGCCTGCCTTCTGCTGGGTGTCAAGCAGCCCCGGAAGTTCATGGGCATGAGTGAACCAGCACACGTGGTCAACACCATGGTAAAAACAGCTCTTCTCAGCACACGGCTTAGAGACACAGAGTTGGGCCGGAAAGCTGTCCCTTATTGAGTGCCACAGTCCCCTACAAACTGTCCCTGTCCTGTGTCCAGGGAACGATAGTAAATCTAAGGACAGAAAACAGCGGAGGCTGCTGCCCATGGCGGGCGTTCGGGGGGCGGGGGCGGCCGCAGGAGGCCTGGCCGAGCAGGACAGCGGGCACTGCGTCCGGCGCTCAGAGCCCTCGGCACCCGGGGGCTCACTGCTCTCTCAGCCGCTCTGGGAAGTGGGAGGGGCAGGCGTGACACTCCTAGTTTATAAATGACGGAGAAAGAGGGGGCTGAGCGACCTGCCCCAGGTCACGGCACGCTGAGCGGCGGACCTGGGCCCGGGACCAACGCGGACTCCCACTCCAGGGCCCTCTGGCTTCCATCAGTGGCTCTGTGAAGGTTCCACAGACAGAGTGGATTTACTTCGTTTTCCTTCTTCCCTGGACTTCTTATAAGACAACTGAATAACGTGCCAGCGGTGTATCAGAATGAACCCAGCTTCCGACCTTCTTGCTTCCCATTATCCGACAAGTGCCACCCAGTGCCTGAGTGTGCCCGGGGGGCCCACACGGGGGGGGGGGCCTCCACCTCATTCGCTGTACTCCATGCTCCTTCAAGGCCATGGGCTCATGTCTGGAAAAACAAGACAACTAAGTTAAACTGCCTTCCGTTCTGTTTGGTTTTTGATTTTGTGACTCTCAGTTCACGAACAAAGTAGGCAGGTAATAGGAAGGGGCAAAATAGTGAACACTTATTTTGAATTTCATTTTATGTTAGCAACTAAAAGGCAGACGTTTTTCTAAATTTCTGCTCTTCTTGCACTAAAACTGTATTCAATATCTGTGGGTCCCAGTTTTCCCCTACACACTGAAACAATGTATTAACCTTGGGAAAGACATCTTCGTTCAACATCTACTTCCTCTGCAAGCCCTGGCATGTCAGAGAGAAAACAACCGAACGAGAAAAGCACACCCACTGAGCTTCCCAGCAACTGCAGTCAACAACAGTCGCTAAGTCGGCCTTCTCTGTCGCATCCGGTGAAGGGACACTGGGTGCACAGATGGGCGGAGACGAATGGGCGACCGGTCACACAGCGACAGAGCACCCCCGGGCTTCTG
>PVJI01014788.1:0-43366 GCA_004026765.1 Micronycteris hirsuta
CACCATGGTTGCAAATCAAGCAAGCTACAGGTTAAAAGCACACTTAAGCTATTTGGCCAAAACTGCAGGATACAAAGGGTTAGTTACAGATTACAAGTTTACAAGCAGGGTGAATTTCACTAACATTTGGCCAGGAGTCACAGCTTGCTCTCTAGGCCTGTTTCTATTATACTACTTACTATATTTCTAACAAGACTTACAATATTCTAAGATTATAATATCCCTGTTCCATAACCACTGGGATAACAATCAAATTAACATAATCTGATTAACAGGAGGAATTCAGTATCTAACACAAGGGCAAAGGGAATTCATATTCAAATGAATACCCAACACAGTAAGGTAATATTGGATATATAGGGTATTTTGGAAAATGGAAGAACAGAGTCTTAGATTTCAAAGGGGAAATGGGAGACATGCAAGTAATTTAGAAAAAAAGGCAGGATACCTGGCAGGTTGATTTTTGTTGGGCAACTCCCAAAACTTTAAGACATAAGGAGTATGGTAGGGTCAACAAGCTCTTTCTAGGAGTATTGTCTGAAGCTAACGTGATTGTCCTGAAACTGTCTTCCTAAACTAAATTTTGGCCACTAAACCTCTTAGGAAGAAATGAGATGACAATCCTAAGTAATTTCTCAGTCTTCCCCTTCTTAACAGCCAGCTTAAAATCAACGTGCCAAATTCAAAATGTTGGCTCTCTTCATGACTGCCTCTGAAACTTTACATAGAAGTTTTATATCCACAAGCTACATTAGTACATTGTTCCACATTTCACTAACATGATCGTTTGGTTTTGAGAATGTTACTTTACCTAAATTGTTAAATATTACTTAAGTAAATGTTGATGTACATATACTCCCCAAATTCACCTCGTATTAAATATCTTACTGCTTTCTTACATAGTGGGGAAACAACCTTTCCTGTGATCTCAAGAAACTTTGGGCTGGTCTAATAATCCAACAGGTATTGTTACAGAACAGATCGGGGTGCTGAACGATATGAAAGACCCCCCCTTTTTTCCCCCGGGCATTCCTCCCCCTTACCAGGTTCACTTTGCCCGCTGCCAGAGCAAAGACATAAAGGGAAAGGAATTATTTTTTATTTGGAAGTTGTACAGACTAAAGTTCTTTACAATGTGCATAAACACACACAGTCCTTCCCTCTCCCTCTGCCCCGTCTGGGGTACCATATCTCCCGGCACATCCACATGGCAAAAAGGAGCACTTCCAAAGCCACAGAAGTCCTAATGCTCACCCACGCTGCGTGGTCCCCACTCGCCAAAACCGCGTGGTCCCAACAAGACGCCCAAGCCATGTGGTCCCAAAAAGAGACACAAAATGGCTGCCCCACCTTGATTTAAATCCCAGAGCCAATGTTTCTCTGCAGCCTCATTTCTGGCTCCTCCCGCAAGTGGGCACAGTTGCCAGCATTCAGGGCAGATGTGGCCCTTTGGTGCGGAGCCAATTATCTCCAAGCTCTTCTGGACCCCATTACAAATCCCTCTTTAGGGTCCCCCCTCTTGGCTGCACCCTGTTACATTATGACACAGATTAGCAAATGAAAATAGCCAAATGTAAGACGTACATAGGCAGGAGAAACTCACTCACAGGAGAGAGTCAGAAACCCCCCCTAACAGAAGAGCATAAATGAGGCAGCGATGATGTGAGGAGCTGTGGTTATTTTCTATGACAAAAACATCTACTAAGATCTGCGGGGAAATACTTGTGATATAATAAAAGGTGTTGGAACAACTGAATGGGAAAAATATTGGGCCCCCTACATTACATCCTCCACCAAAATCAATTCTTTGACTGATTTTAGCAGCCACTCATAACTAACAGAAAACACTAAGAGCTAGCTAAAATATACCACAAAATCTGAAGTGAAAGAATGGGGAAAATAGACTCACCGCCAAGATGGAGGCGTAGGTAGACACACTGTGCCTCCTCGCACAAAGCCAAAAGAGGAAATACATCAATTTTAAAAACCAAAACCAGCCAGCTACGACAGAAAATCTAACTGAGTGAAAGTCCGACAACCGAGGAGTTAAAGAAGACACGTTCATTCAGACCGGTAAGCGGGGCGGAGCCGGGCGGAGAGCGCGCGGCAAGACGGCACTTTGTGGAGCGGCACCGGCAGCGCTGCAGCTGCGGGAGAGGCCCGTGGCAGGTGCACTCGGGGAAACCCGCGCTGACCCACCAGGACCCAGCGCGGCGGAGACTGGTGGACCCAGCGGTCCCTCATTCACGCGCAGATAAACCGGTAGAAAAAGCGGGCAGCGGAGTGGACCGCACAACCCACCAACGCCGGGAAATAAAGCCTCAAACCACTGACTGAAAACACCTGTGGGGGCTGAGGCGGCGGCGGGAGGAAGTCCGGCCTCACAGGGGAGTTCGTTGGGGAGACCCACAGGGACTTGGAACTGTGCAGGCCCGTCCACTCACCCCGGAGCCAGTGCAGGGGGCCCAACTTGCTTGTGGGAAGCTGGGGAGGTGCGGAGAGTGGAGCAAGCGCCATTGTTCCCTCAGGCCCCGCGCCCACAGACAGCGTCACAACGCAACGACGTGGGTTACCCCGCCCTGGTGAACACCTAAGGCTCCGCCCCTTAAAGTAACAGGCGCACTGAGAGAGAAAAAATGGCACAAACGAAACAACAGTTCAAAGTTCCAGAAAAAACACAACTAACTGACAAAGACATAGCCAACCTATCACATGCATAGTTCAAAACACTGGTATTCAGGATACTCACAGGATTGGAAGAAAGATGGTCACAATTACTTGAACAAATGAAGGATACGATAAAGGAAATGAGGGGAAATGTGCAGGGAACCAATAGGGATGACAAGGAAACTGGGACTCAAAATCAACAGAGTGGACCAGCAGAAAGAAAAAACATCCAACTCGAAAAGAATGAAGAACAAGAATTCAGAAGAATGCGGAGAGGCTTGGGAACCTCCAGGACATCTTTAAACGTCCCAACATCTGAGTCATAGGGATGCCAGAATGAGAAGAGGAAGACCAAGGGATTGAAAATTTATTTGAATAATGAAGGAGAACTTCCCCAAGCTGCGGAAGGAAATAGACTTCCAGGAAGTCCAGGAAGCTCAGAGAGTCCCAAAGAAGTTGGACCCAAAGAGAAACACACCAAGACACATCATAATGACATTACCCAAGATTAAAGATAAGGAGAGAATCTTAGAAGCAGCAAGAGAAAAGGGGACAGTTACCTACAAAGGAATTCCCATAGGACTGCCAGCAGATTTCTTTTTCTTTTTTAAAGATTTTATTTATTTATTTATTTTCAGAGAGAGGAGAAAGGAGGGAGAAAGAGCAATGTATGGTTGCCTCTCACCTGGTCCTCACTGGGGACCTGGCCCGCAACCCAGGCATGTGCCCCGACTGGGAATCGAACTGGGACCCTCTGGTTCCCAGCCCACGCTCAATCCACTGAGCTACACCATCCAGGGCTCTGATTTCTTAAAACAGACCTTGCAGGCAAGAAGGGGCTGGAGAAAAATATTCCAAGTCATAAAAGGCAAGGACCTACACCCAAGAATACTCTACTCTATCCAGCAAAACTTTCATTTATTTATTTTTTATTTTCTTTAACCATTTTTTAAAAAGATTTATTTATTTTTAGAGAGAGGAGAAGGGAAGGAGAAAGACCAATGCATGGTTGCCTCTCACATGGCCCCCCGGGGACCTGGCCTGCAACCCAGGCATGTGCCCTGACTGGGAATCGAACCGGGACCCTTTGGTTCCCAGCCCGCGCTCAATCCACGGAGCTACACCAGCCAGGGCTAAAATCTTTTTAAAAAATGGTGTGGACTCTCCCACTGTACTGGTTGACCTTAGATGAAGGGAAATAAAACTATTTTTCACCAAGTCACCTAAAACTATTTATTTTAAAGATTTTATTCATTTTTAGAGAAAGGGGAAGGGAGGGAGAAAGAGAGGGAAAGAATCCAGTCATCTTGCACACAGCCAGAACTGGGGACCTGGTCCACAACCCAGGTGTGTACCCTAAGACTCAAGCCCACGACCTTTTGGTTTGCAGGCTGGTGCTCAATCTAGTGAGCCACGTCAGCCAGGGCAAGCTATTGTTTTCTTAATGTGAACTAATGACCCTGGGACCAGCATTCTGAGTAAAGTAGTGTCTGTTCTCACCCCACACTGCAAGTATAGAGTATGATGAAAAATTACTGTAATGACTAAATTTAAACTATTCATATTACTGAGCTTTCTAAGAATTATAAACCATGGGGAAGGGGAGACAAACGGTAATGGAAAACAATACAATGAAAAAACAAGAATTATAGAATCAATGCAATGTCCTAAACACTCATATAAAAGACAAGTGCTTTAAGTGTTAAATAATGAAGAATTTATTCTTCTTAAGCTCTGCATTCTTTTTTTTTTTTTTTACAAATACCTATTTTATTTATTTATTATTAGAGAAGAAGCGAGGGAGACAGAGAGGGAGAGAAATAGCAATGTATGGTTGCTCCTCACATGGCCCTCACTGGGGACCTGGCCTGCAACCCAGGCATGTGCCCTGACTGGGAATCGAACCGGGACCCTCTGGTTCCCAGCCCGGGCTCAATCCACTGAGCTACAGCAGCCAGGGCAAGCTCTGCATTCTTGATGAGGGCCATACTGCACCCAAGGGGCGGGGTGATACTGGCTGTTGCTCTGTTAGGTAGGAAGCTCAGCTGCGGGTACAGTCCATGAGCAAACATACAGCACATCTGTGGTAGAGAATCCCCTGGGGAGGCTGTCAGGGGAAAAAGGCTAAAAAGGCTCCCTAGAGGGTGTGTAATAAAACTGGTGGGTGAGGGAGAAGGGATTTATTTCTTGAAACTCAGCCTGTCAGCTCCTTTCCCGTAATGCTGGCTGAGAGCCATGGGGGCCCTGAGTGAGGTGCGGGTGGTCACACAGGGGAGCCCAGGTCTGTGACCTTGACTGGAAACCGCCCGAGAGCTCCCTAATCCCGGGGGGACATTAACTGTCAGCTTTTTTACGGCCAGTTACTCGCTATGATCACAGGACGGAAGCTGGATGGCGTTCATTCTTCTGTTTTACCTTTTCTGCACACAGCTGAAATCTTCCAACAACACTTTTCATTGATATTTCTAAACAAACTGTTAAAGTAAAATACTTGGAAAGAAACGCGATTTTACAGACAAGTTCTAAGCATTCAGACTTAGAAAAAGAGCTTTGTTTCCATGTCTCTTTATTTGTAACATAAGCTAAATTTTTAAAATTACCTTCCTTTCCCAGAGTTGTTAGAACACCTAAATGACAGCATAAACTCATTATGAAAATACACTGCCCAATACAAGAGCTGATGTAAAACCGGGAATCGAGGTTCCGGGCATCCAGGGATCAGAGTCACTGAAGGACGAACCGGCCCGCCAGCCGCAGGACGCGCTGGTGTGAGGTCACGGGGAAGGGCCTGCGACATGCCCGCCCGTCACACCAAGGAGCATTCTGAGCAGTGGTTTCCTGCCCTTGTTCTGTCACTGAGCCGTGCTACTTAGTCTTTTCTCTCACATGTTAAAATAATTCATCAGATGGGAGTCACTTTTGTAGGTAAGCTAAATCACAGGATAATAATATATTGAGACTATTCTTTTTTTTTTTTTTTTATCAAAAAGCCTTGAAGTACAGAGGATGCTAATGGAGGCCACGTGTACGCTGCAGACTTTCACCACCACTGCAGAAGTGTCTTTATAGACTCGAAACTGTCATTAGTGCGCTGAGAGTTTGGGGACAAAAAGACTTAAAACACTGCTACAATGACGTTAACAAGAATCGGCTGGGGACCGAGGTTGTTTTAGGGAGCTTCCATCATTTAAATATAAGAAAAGTGATTCCTTGGTCCGAATTAGTGAAACCTTAAAAAAGATTGTCTCCAGAGAACATTCTTTGAGAGGAACCCTTTCCCGGACACGTCCTGATACTCAAATTCATTTTATAACAACGACGGACTGATGTTTTGATTACATCTTTGTCAAAAGGCTGTCAGGCTCCCGTTTCTGCGGGAGACGTTCTCCCCCGGGTGCTGTTCGACCCCACAGGTTAGAGCCTCCTCGTTGTTGTTCAGAACTTCGTACACAGGAGTGAGGCTGCCGTTTGCAGCTTTCTCGTCTCTCCGAAAAGACACGGGCAGACTGGCCAGGCTGAAGCTGACGTCCTTGAAGGCGTGCAGCAGGAAGATGCCCACGATGATGGTGCAGAAGCCGCTCAGCGTGCCGATGACATCGCCTGCGGGCATGTCCTGCCACTCTTTGAACAGGATGGCCGAACACGTCAGGACGGACGTGGTGAAGAACACATAGTAGATGGGCGTCACCAGGGACGTGTTGAAGATGTCCAGGGCCCGGTTCAGGTAGTTGATCTGCGTGCTCACGCACACCACGAGGCTGAGCAGCAAGGCCCAGGCCAGCGGGTGCCGCAGCACGGGCCTGCCCGCCACCAGCTCCTTGATGGCGATGCCCAGGCCCTTGACGCAGGACACCGAGAACGCCCCGATCACGGAACAGATGGTGATGTACACCAGGATGTTCGTCTGTCCGTGGCGGGGTCCCACCACGAAAATTAGGATCAAGGACACGATGACCACGAGTGTCGCAAACACCACGAAACCTGGAGGAGGCAAAGACAGGTTGCAGTTAGTCAAATGTGTATGTACTTACAGAAAACCAGGAATCCAAAACCAGACGTTAACTCAACAGGAAGGAGGAACGGCGCGGCCCCAAAATACATATCGGCTGTTTCTGCTGCCCCAGCCGCAATGCACCTGCCAAACCTCAGTCAGACACACGCACTGAGCTTCTATTCACAAATGTCACACCACCAACATTTTTTTTTTTTTAAAGATTTTATTTATTTATTTTCAGAGAGGAGAACGGAAGGAGAAAGAGCAATGTGTGGTTGCCTCTCACATGGCCCTCATTGGGGACCTGGCCCGCAACCCAGGCATGTGCCCCAACTGGGAATCGAACCGGGACCTTTTGGTTCCTAGCCCGCGCTCAATCCACTGAGCTACACCAGCCGGGCTAACATTTTTCTTAAAAAAGATTTTAGATATTTGTTTTTAGAGAGGATGGAAGGGAGAAACACAGGGAGAGAAACATCAATGTGTGGTTGCTTCTCACACTCCCCCTACTGGGGACCTGGCCCACAACCCAGGCACCTGCGCTGACTGGGGATCGAACCACCCACCCTCGGTTTGCAGGCCGGCACTCAATCCACTGAGCCACACCAGCCAGGGCTCACCACTAACACTGTAATGGAAGCATCTCAGGCATCCCAATAATTACAGCAAAGAAAATGGCATCAGGCTGACCCACAGCCATCCGTTCTGGAAATAACACTCTCCTGTCCCCCATGGACACAGTCACTCGGAACCCAGAGCAGAAAATCATGAGGTAACCTTGAGCTCAACAAGTACAAGTCACGTTTGCTCTAAACGGAGTAAATTCTTTACACATTTAGGGACAACCATGGGGGTAAGAGCAAACCAATGAGAAAACGGAGGGAAACTGCTGCCGGGTTCCGGCGGAACAGGAGCCGCAGGGCCGCGGGCCCCGCTAACGCCCGCAGCTCCCCTCTGCCCCGTGCGCGCGCGGAGTGCGCGGCCCCGCACAGCGACCCGGGGTCCGGCGTGGCGGCAGCACTGCATTCCCAGACGACGAACAGGCGCAGCAGCCACTGTTCACGCCTCAAACCACGCTGGTGAAACAAGCAGTCTCAGGGCGTCCAGTGGACCAAACGCAAAGCCAAGAGCTTCTCTGGCCAGTCGCCGCCGCTTCATCTGTAACTTCCTTCAGTTGCACAGCAACTCGCGCAGGCAGGGCTCTGGCGGAAGTCACCTGATGCCCAGGCCTGTGCTGCTTCGGTCACAAAGTCACACTGCCATGCCCCGGGGCTCAGACTGAGCTTTCTAGTCCTCACAGCTGTCCTGACAAAGGGATGGATGCCCCGGCCACAGGGTGACCACCTGTCAGGGGTGCTGTCCGAGGGGCTGCAGTTTGGGAGGGAGGTGAAGATCTTTTCAACTCTAAGCTCTTACTCCCTTTTCCCCCTTTTTTAAGAGAGAGAGGAAGGGAGAGAGAGGTAGGAACATCGATTTGTTGTTCCACTCATTTATATATGCATTGGTTGATTCTTGTATGTGTCCTGACTGGGAATCGAACCTGCAACCTTCATGTATGGGGACGACGCTGTAACCAACTTATTCTTATTAATAAGAATAAGATCTTATTCTTTTCAGAGTCACTTGTGCGTTTTCACGCAGAGGAGGAGAACAAGGCTGCCCGACCAGGTCGGCAGACCACACGGCCTCGCCTGTCAGGCAGGAGAGGAAGGGTCAGTAAAGGGTCAGTGATGCACACACAGGCGTTTCCGGGTCCAAGTCCAACCAGCCAGTCACGTGCACTGGAAACGAGCTGGCAGGGGAGGGGAGGGGAGCAGGATGGGTAAATCCTGCTGTGAAAACGGACAGCTCATGGCCAAGCCAACTGAGACACCCAAATGTGAGTGGCCTTGATTTTCAAGCCCCACACACCCGAACCGGTTCGGGGAAGTTCACCAGTTTGGAAGTGAAGAGGCCTGGTCCCAGCCCGTCCCTTCTCCAGTTACCTGGGTGACTTGGGACAATTAACCGAAACTCTCTGGTCCTTGGAAAACAAAGATTTCTGCCACCTCTAACGCAGGTGCACCTATGAGATGCTTATGGGGCTTGGCCAAGACTAGTGAGTCACTGACAGACACTGGGCTGCCGGCTTGAGAAATCGGTTACTCCTCGGCTTGACCTTCTGCCCTAACTTCCTCGTTTCAGACTACAGAGAACTCGGACTTGACCTTGTCTGTCAGTGTCCACAGGCAGCCAGGACCCTGTCCCAACGTCTCTTCCCACCTCCACCTCCAGCACTGCCTCAGCCAGACCGCTGGCATCCTGCCTGCAAACTTCCCCAGAGCGTCCACTTCAGCCCCTGGCCCTGGCCCCAGGTCCACCCGCCTCCCTGCTGGCAATTCCCTCCATTCTTCCCCACTCAGCCCTCTCTGACCTCCTGGAGCCTAGTTCAGTTCCTTTGTTCGGCCTTCCAGGGCCTCAGAATCTTCCCCAGTCCCCTCTCCAGCCTGACTTCCCACTTCGATCCAATCCAACCTTTCTATACCCCACCTGCTCACACACGTCTGCCCCCTGGCCTGCAGAAAGCTTCCCATTCCCCTCTTCCTACTCTTCATTCAAGGTCTGATTTAAATTTTTATTTTAATACAGAGTTACTAGTTATTTCTTTTTAGCACCAAAGCCTACTCCCCTTTCCCTCACTCATAAGCAATGTTTATCTTTTTGTTGGTATGGTTCTTGCAAAATAAATATTGTTTTGTGTGCTATAAAAAAAGAAAATAAAAAAATCCATCAAGGCCCTGGCTGGTGTGGCTCAGTGGATTGAGCGCGGGCTGGGAACCAAAGGGTCCCGGTTCGATTCCCGGTCGGGGCACATGCCTGGGTTGCGGGCCAGGTCCCCATGAGGGCCATGTGAGAGGCAACCATACATTGCTGTTTCTCTCCCTCTCTGTCTCCCTCCCTCCCCTCTCTAAACATAAATTTAAAAAATCTTAAAAAAAGAACAATAAAATCTTTTAAACAAACTAAAAAACCCACTGAACCGAAAAGCGACAGTACCGTGAGCCTAACAAAGCCTTTCGTTTCCTCACCTGGGTCCCCGAGCTTGTGAGACATCTCATCAAGTGTCTCGATCTCCTCTTCCTTAGGAGCATGGATGACCATGACCGTGGATCCCAGGATACTTAGCAAACATCCGATTTTCCCATGAAGGTTAAGCCTCTCATTTAGAAAGTATGAAGAAAGAATGGCACTAAAACGGGAGGGGCAAGGTAGATAAGATTAGATTATTCAGCTACTTTGCTCATTTTTAAATATCAACCCAATTCAGACATGAAATCATTGAATTCAAACTAAAACATTGTGGGCTTATAAAGATTCTGGCTTTCTGCCAAGGGAGAGAAATGTCTTTGATCACAAGATGAAAGCTTCCAGGAATCACCTGGTTCATCGCACACTAAACCAGGAGAGTTACCATCCTTCTACTGCAGGAAATCAGCATGAAGTTTACAATAAATGGGGCTACATATAAATCTGTATCCTAATTAAGAATCTCTGCAAACCAATGTTGAAAATTTGCTCAACTTCAATTTATCCTCATTGGTTGATGTGTCCCTCTTATGTGTTCATTTAATTCTATATAACTTGCCTGTTAATTATCAAGTTTCAATGCTTTATAGCTAGTTTTATCCAAATATTATAAAATACAGTATAAATCTATAAATATATTAGTATGATATACAGAAAAATAAGGATAAAAGACATATACCATATCTTTATATATAATATATACTATCTTGAAAAATAATGTCATTTACATGTAATGTTTATAACCCGGAATTATCTCTGGAAGGCAGGCCCCTTGCAGTCCAGGCTTCCCTCACTAGGTGAGTGTTCTAGGAACCCATCCGTATCAGTGAACCAGCTGGCATTGTTCTGAGAGGCTGTGTTCGGCTTCAGTGAGGTTTTTTGAAGACTTTCTATATATTTGCCCATTTCATGATGGGTGATTTATGAGAGCAGCTGCCCGCACCGCACTGAGTGTTCAGCAGTGTTTCACCAAAAACGGCCTGGCCCCTGTGCTTCATCCTCCCTACTCAACCCGTCTCCCCCCAGGTGATTCTTTTTTGTTTCTCCGGGTGAAAAAAGTCCTCAAGAAAAATGTTTTCCCGATGTGGAAGAGGAGAAACAAAAAAAATGGCAGAAGCATTTAAAGGCATCAAAATTGATGAGTTCAAAACTGTTTTGAGAGTGGAAACACATCTCGATAGGTGTATTGCATCACCTTGAGAGTACTTCCAAGGTGACTGAACGTGGAGAATACACAATTTTCTATAAACAAATTCCAGGTATGCTGGGGTCATACACAGACAATCTGAGGGGGGAAAAAAGATAAAAATACCTATCAATTAACTTCGGGGACAGTAACCAAAATCCAGACTCCAATATGGGCTTAGCATCGGAGCGAATCATTAAAGTAACAGAAACCGGCCAAGCCGTGGACTGCCCCCTGCAAACGAGCACCCAGGGCCGGCCCTCAGAGGCCCCCGTCCGCCCCAGTCGGTGACGGCCACTCATCCCACGGCCCCCCGCCACGTGCACGTGTCATGGGACAAATGCCGCGACACGTGCCACTTGGAGTTTTAAAAAACTGAAATGAAAGTAAAACTAGCGCTGGCTCTGAATACAAACAGGATAAAGCACAAAAATGTTTTCTCCCATGAACTGCCGGCTGGTCTGTGCACAGAAGATAAGCTTTTAAAAGCAAATTACAACATGGCATTAAAAATGTTCTCGAGGCCCGGCTGGTGTAGCTCAGTGGATTGAGTGTGGGCTGGGAACCGAAGGGTCCCGGTTCGGTTCCCAGTCAGGGCACATGCCTGGGTTGCAGGCCAGGTCCCTGTGAGGGCCATGTGAGAGGCAACCATACATTGATCTTTCTCCCTCCCTTCTCCTCTCTCTGAAAATAAATAAATAAAATATTTAAAAAAAAATGTTCTCGAGGCTGTTTAAATGTGAATTATGCTGAGCACGTGCAATAAGACGGCCCTGACCATCTCCCAGTCTAAAACGCCGCCAGCAGCCCCACCCGTGAAGGCCCACGCCCTTACCTTACGAGGACGCTGAGGGCACCCAGCGGAGTCACCAGGGTGGCAGGTGCGAAGGCATACGCAGCAAAGTTGGCGACCTCACCGGCTCCCACTGGGAGGGACAACAAAAGAAAACTCTCAGGGAGGAACATATCCACTCAAAATGGAAATGCCTGCATGCGACTTACAAAGATATTTTTATAAACTCCTTCAACTGTGTTTGGTAATTTCCATGATTTCTTCCATCTGTTCATAAATTCTCAACATCAGAATAGAGTCCAAAGCAATCAGAAACAATACAAATCTGTTTTAACTGAAGAGATGTCAGTTATACTTGTGTTTTTTTTTTTAAGATTTTATTTTTTTATTTATTTTTAGAGAGAGAAGGGAGGGAGAAAGAGCAATGTATGGTTGCCTCTCACATGGCCCTCATGGGGACCTGGCCCGTAACCCAGGCATGCGCCCCGACTGGGAATCGAACCGGGACCCTCTGGTTCCCAGCCCGTGCTCAATCCACTGAGCTACCAGCCAGGGCTTAGTTTTTGAAATAAACAACTTTAATAGATATTTATCGTTATACCCTATGACAAAAACTGCAAATCAATTAAAAGCCGCTAAAACTGGTGTGGAAGTATTTATCCTGTCTTTTTCACTGACTTTTTCTTTTTTGAAAGATTTTATTTATTTATTTTTAGAGAGGGGAAGGGAAGGAGAAAGAGGGGCAGAGAAGTATCAATGTGTGGTTGCCTCTTACACGCCCCCAACTGGGAACCTGGCCCATAACCCAGGGATGTGCCCTGACTGGGAATCGAGCTGGTGACCCTCTGGTTTGTAGGCCAGCATTCAATCCACAGAGCCCCGCCAGCCAGGGCTCTTTCATAATAAAAAACAAAACAAACGCCCTGGCTGGTGTAGCTCAGTGGATTGAGCGCAGGCTGGGAACCAGAGGGTCCCAGTTCGATTCCCAGTCGGGGCACATGCCTGGGTTGCGGGCCAGGTCCCCAGTGAGGGCCACGTGAGAGGCAACCATACATTGCTGTTTCTCTCCCTCTCTTTCTCCCTCCCTTCCCCTCTCTCTAAAAATAAATAAATAAAATCTTAAAAAAAAATAAATAAAAAACAAAACAATACAAAACAAAACCAACTCTTACACATCCTTGGGTACCTACTAAGTGCCAACCGTTGTTCTAGGATGAATAAATACAGTAGGGAGCAAAACAAAGATACGACTGCCCCAGAACCCACGTTTCAGTGAGGGGGACAGACAGAACGCAGGCACGGGGTCAGACGTGCAAAGTAGAAAAAGGAAGCGAAGGTAAGGAACGGCACGCCGGGAGCGGGGCCGCGGGGCCCACGCAGGGCAATGACGGGAAGCTTCACGGCTCCGACGTGAAGTGGGGGGTGACCCTGCATCTCCCTGGTGGCAGGGAGCGTCCCAAGCAAGGAGAACAGCGAGCACCAAGCCTTAACTCAGGACACGGTCTGGCGTGTCTGAACAGCGAGGAAGCCGAGGTGCTGCGGCAGAGCTCGAGACGCGAATGTGGGAAGGGAGTCAGAGGTCTGGCCACCTCTGAGAGTCCCTGGAAGGAGGTCCTCTTGAGTGGAAAAGCCACTGGGGAACCTGCCACAGGAAAGAGCCGTGACCTCTTAGAAAGATCGCCACCAGCTACTGTGTTTTCCAGAAAGGTTATGGCAAATTTCACTGGGCAGTGTATGCTGAGTACCCTGCCACACTCTCTCCCCACTGCGTGCCACAGTCAGATTTACTGCTATCTGTTCGTGGGGTGAGACTACTTCACTGTGGTTTCAAGTCGCATTGCCCTTTTCCGTTCTTTCCTGACCAAGTGAAATCTTTTCGTGAAGCAGCTGTTCAGGTTTCCCCCCATTTGTTTATTAGACTATTTGTTTTCTCTTACTGAGGTAGTTTTATTTTTAACATGAATTTTCTGTGGGTTAAAAACATTGTAATTACTATTTTTACAACTCTGGAATTTGTCTTTACATTCTCTTAAACTCCTGATCAAAAGAAGTTCTTAATTTCATTGTGAAATTTAAAAATATTTTCCAGCCCTCGCAGGTGAGGCTCAGTGGATTGAGCGCTGGCCTGTGAACCAAGGGGTCACCAGTTCGAGTCCCAGTCAGGGCACATGCCTGGGTTGCAGGCCAGGTCCCCAGTGGGGGCCATGTGAGAGGCAACCACACACTGATGTTTCTCTCCCTCTCTTTTTCCCTCCCTTCCCCCCTCTCTAAAAATGAATACATAAAATCTTTAAAAAAACCCAAAATATTCTTCTTCCAAATATCCATATGGACAGCTCCCTCACTTCCTGTATGAGACCTGCCCTGGCCCTGCCTCTGAAAGGTAAAGCTATCAATCCTTCCTTATACATCCTTTCCCTCTTTAGTCTTAACCACCGTTAGCATTTACCCCTAACACACGTTAACTTATTATCGTGTTCATTATTTGTGTTCCATGCAGAATGTTCACTCTCCAGAGGTAAGGATTTTTCTGTTTCTTTGACTAGTGCATCTCCAGACCCTAGAACGACACTGGTTGTACAAAAAATAGTATTTGTTGAATGAAGAGTCAAATCAGCCACTTGGTTGTTTCAGCTGCCCTCAGGCTTAGAAAGAACATGTACCTGATTTAACCCCGAAGACTCTGAAGGCTCCTTGTCTTAGGGCGCTTTCTCTCTGTCCCTTTCCACGGACAGTCCCATCAACCGCACTGCTTCCCAGCTGGGAAGGGAGAGCGGCAGGTGGGCGGTCACAGCAGGGTGTTTCCTGTGACCTTTCACTTTCAAAAGCACCTTCTCAGACTGAGCAGAGTTGTGAAACCACGGAGTCAGACAGGTTTTAATCAGACAGGTAAAAAAGTCCTCCCATTCAAATTAAGGAAGCTATTAAACTGCTAAATGACTTGTACAGGCTTCAATTTAGAGAGAGGGGAAGGGCGGGAGAAAGAAACATCAATGTGTGCTTGCCTGTCGAGCACCCCCCTACTGGGGACCTGGCCTGCAACCCCGGCCTGTGCCCTGACTGGGAATGGAACACGCAACCCCTTGGTTGGCAGGCTGGTGCTCAATCCACCGAGCCTCACCAGCCAGGGCCAATTTTAAATATTTTGAGTTTTGGTCACTAGTAAAAGGACTTATTTAAACTTTTAAAAGTTGCTTGTGATATGAAGCTGCAATAGTATCTGCAAATATCTCAGTATACAACTGTAACGTTTTCTGAAAATAGTCTCTGTACGTACTCGAGAGCAGTCCAGCCCACCACAGCCATTCCTTAAGGTACGCGTGGCCGCCTTGACCTGTGGATGAAAACACAGTTCACTTCCGTGAAAGATCATCAGTCCCCTACAAATTTATGACGACTATTAGTAGTGGCAGATTTTAAAAGATCTCATTTGTTGCTCACCGCTACTTTGATTACAGGTTCTATCATGTACAAAGGGATTTCTTAGATAACATTTTTATGATCATATAACAAAAGGGAATGTGAGGATCACGGAATGTTAAAAATGTTTAGGTTTATACTGTCATGTTGAGTGAAGGAATGAAATCAACCCTTATACTTCAGTCTTTTGTGAAGCCAGCTTTCATAGTAAACAAAGTAAAGAAAATGAACCAATCGAAAGTGATCCAACCTCAAAGGAATTAGCCTGAGAGCCGACAAGCCTCACAGGGGTGGGTAAGCCCCTAGGAGGACGTGACCATGGACAGAGGGGCCCACACTGACCAGGTGTAAACAGACGAAGGGACCCCTGCTCATGGTCTGAGCTCCTCTCACGCTCCCCTGGCTTTTTCACTTGACCTTCACCCTAACCGAACTAATCAGGTCAAGTAGTCGGTACTTAAGCATAGTCCAAAAGGAAAAGTCAAGGCAAGGAGAGCCTCCGACAAGCACATCCGTCAGGGGCAACGAGAGTACCCGCAGCAGGACTGGCCAAGGAGGAGGCATCTACTTGTTCAAGAGGTTCTCCTCTGTCCACGAGACCCCAACAGAGGCTAAGCTTCGCAGACTGCCTGATGAGGTTCGGCCACACAGACGGCGCAGCCAAGAGGGAGGTGGCATTTTTTACTGCCGAAGCGGGTCTTCCTAGGGGGTGGGAACCAGGTCTAGAGCTGACGCAGAGGCTGAATGGCAGAACATGACCGGGATGCAACGTGATGCTGGGCGCTGTCTTGAGTGCGGCAGACGGAGTCAGAGTGGGGACCCAGCACGTCAGGCATGCCCCTGGGCCCCTGACCTACGAGCAGTCTCTGGGGAAACAACCTATACCTCACTTCAGAAGTGCACTGGACTGAGGACTCTTTCTCCCCGGGGGGGAAGCCCTCTCTTCCAGGAAAAATATGCCTAAGGCAAAAATCCAACTTCCACCATCCCAGACAACAGAGCCCCGCCCTGAATGAGGTTCTGATTCTCTGCAGACTCCGACCTCCTTTCTCTGCAGAATCATCAGAATGTGAAGAAATGGCTGCTAATCGCCACTGGCCGCAGGTCCCACTGGATAATAACTGCAGGGCTGAGTGGGAAGCTTATTTGGCATCATCTCCCTTCTCGTTTTTCTCATTACAAAACGGACGTTGGATTCTCTACCCACGTCTACAACCCTCAAGTTTGAAGTTCTGAACACACTCACTAGGAACCAAGAGGCCGAGTCTACGGTCAAAGCACCTGAGGACGTCACCACGCACGCACTGACGTCACACGTCACCAAGGCACCACCTACCTGCTCGCATGGAGCCTTTCCTGGCAAGTCGCAGGAGGCCTTTTTTTTTCAAAATGAAACTCCCTCCAATGAAAACGCTGGAGCTCATAGCCAATCCCAGACCAATGTAGAAGTCATACTTCCCACGCCCCTGGCTCATTTCGTTCGTGCCTCGAGAAGTCCCGGCGACTCACATCGATCACAGGGCGGGCGCCGGCGCAGGAGGCAAGCGGGGCGGGCTGCAGACCTACACGGGGCACAACAAAAGGGCATCTTCAGGGGACGGTCAGGACAGCGCCCGCGCGATCCAAAATTGTGCTTCATTTCTCTTCACGTACAGCAACAGTACTTCCCTTGTTACTGCTATTGAAAAGCAATGTATTTAGTGTTTATACTTAGCGCTAATCTGACTGCGGCAAAAGATGGTATCGCGACATAAAACTGTACTTACTACCCAAACTCATAGGACCGGGGCACAAAGTGGAGGTTACCAGTGGGGCGGGGGCTGGCGGGGCGGGGAGGAGGAGGTCAGAGGGTACAAACTCCCACTCATAAATCAATCCTGGGGACGTCGATACTGTACTGCATATTTGAAAGTGGCTAAGAGTAGAACTTAAAAGTTCTCATCACAAGAAACAATGTGTATTGAGGAGATGGACGTCAATTACTACGGTAATCATTTCACAATATGCGCATACACAACCCTTCTGCTCTGCACTGACAGATACCCTATTACAGGTCAAGTCTAACTCAGAACCACATCGACATTGATTTTTATAAACTCTGGTTTCATATTTTAAAAATGCTTCCAGTCTTGCCCTGGCTGGTGTAGCTCAGTGGATTGAGCGCCGGCTGGGAACCAGAAGATCCCGGTTGATTCCCCGTCAAGGCACATGCCTGGGTTGCGGGCCGGGTACCCAGTGAGGGCCATATGAGAGGCAACCATACATTGCTGTTTCTCTCCCTCTCTGTCTCCCTCCCTTCCCCTCTCTCTAAAATAAATAAATAAAATCTTAAAAAAAAAAAAATGCTTCCAGTCTTAACTGACAGTCCACAGTGACAAAACTTTGCTTATAAGAAAAAACAGCCCTGGCTGGTGTGGCTCAGTGGATTGAGTGCCAGCCAGCGAACCAAGGGTGGCAGGTTCGATTCCCAGGTGAGACACACGCCTGGGTTGCAGGCCAGGTCCCCAGTAGAGGGCACAAGACAGGCAACCACACATTGACGTTTCCCTTTCTTCCTCTCCTCTCCTTTGTCTAAAAATAAATAAATATTTATTTAAAAAAAGAAAAATATTCTATACAATGAAAATCAGGCATAAATATACATACCTAGTTCATAAACACACTTACTAATTTCACGAACATGTCCTTTTGGAATAATCTATATAAAGAAACTCAAAATCTCTCACCCACACATTTTCTTCTTAGAAAGCTACGTGGATATAAGCATATGGTGATTCACTGTTCATTTAGCCTATCTGGCGGTGTGTGGGGAGAAGGCGGATTGCACATTATTTTGTCAGCAAAGTGTGGTGACTCCAGCAGACAGGTGCGTGCCACGCTGCAGGCGTGCTGCCCGTGGCCTTGTCCGAGATTGTGAAGGCCAAGGGCACGAGAGGGCTCAAGCCGCAAGACCCAACAGCCAACTCATGAACTGCTGACAAATGAACGAAAACAAAGCATAGAAAGTGGAGGAAAAAACATTACTCAGCCACAAGGTTTATGATTGGTTATAACTACCACCCAGTTTTCTGGTACTTCTTGATTTTTTTTTGTTTAAGATTTTATTTATTCACTTTTAGAGAGAGTGGAAGGAAGGGAGAAAGAGAGGGACAGAAACATCACTGTGTGGTCGCCTCTTACACACTCCCTACTGGAGACCTGTCCTGAAACCCAGGCATGTACCCTGACTGGAAATTAAGCCAGTGACCCTTTTGGTTCACAGGCCAGAGCTCAATCCACAGAGCCACACCAGCCACGGTAGACTTTTTGTTACTTATCAGTCACATGAACCATGGATAAGTTTATTTGTCTATATGAAACCCCTCCAGTACTCCTAACGCACAGGAGGCAAAGACAAGGCCCGCGGGCCGAATCTGGCCCTCCACCGTGTTTTATCCGGCCCAGCACCTTGTTTCTACCCGGCGGCAGCGCCGAGCTCCTTGCCCCTAGTTAAGGAGTAGTTACATATATGCAGCCCTAAAACTACATTCAGCCCTTTGAAGGCAACCGCGAGACTTATGTGGCCCCCAGTGAAAATGAGTTTGACACCCCTGTGAGCTACTGCCATTCCTAAGGCAAGATAACGCACTGAAAAAGGTCCTCAGCAGGGATGTGGAGGAGACTCAGGCCTGCCTCTAGCTGGGGACATCACTGCGAACGCGTCATAACCTGAAGTCACACGTAAGAAAAGAAAGAAGCTAAACAATCTACAAAGTCACCAAGGATTTTAAAGTGAATAAGCTATTGCCCATTTTACGTGCCAAACTGTGGTAACACCCAGCCTCCACTTCAGCCTGCCTGTGGGATCCCTGTGAACTGGGGAGTCCCGCTGACCGGGACGGTCAGTTTGCATGGAGATAAAAGCATGTGCCACAAGGGCGGGGAGGTGGAGGCCTGGGAAGGACATGGCGAGGGGAGAGTGTTACCTCTGCGCACTCTAGTGAATCACCGTTCGTTCGTAAGATGCGCGCCTGCAGCGTTGCCCTGCACGCTGCACGCCAGGTCTGTCCACGCTGACACCCCGCTCTCCCTCACTCGGGTGCCAGCACCCAGGTATCTGGAAGTCTCAAAATACATCTTAATACATATATTTTGGGGATAAGTACAGATGGATGGGATCACATATAACTGACCCTAAAAAATAAAGTTGCCTGTTCTTGAGTGGTCATTAGCAGACACGAAACCACTGCATCATTTAGATCAGCATCCTAGAGCAGCCCCGCGCGCGGGGAGGTGCACCCTTGCAACGAGCAAGGGTCACTTCGCTTTGATAAGTGTCCCCTCCCATACATTCTTCTTCCTCCTTTAGAACATTGCTGTCCTGACCTATGTTCCTAATCACCATGCAAGCGCTGAGGAAGTGACTCAAGTTCCTGGTTCATAAATCTCCATTTTGAAGGTCTGAACATTCTGGAATCAATGAAATGGCACTTTGTTCTCTGCGAGAGCATACCCAGAAACAAGCTTATCTACAACCAACAGCTTTATCTACCATTCCCATCCTGGTATAAGGACAGCCTCGCAAATCCAAATTCGCACGCTCCACACACCAACCTGAGTTTCAAACCCCCAACGTTACATTACTAGTACTTACTAATCATCTCTGTTAACTGTCACTGAATGCAAGCCCCCTACATGTGGAGTAAGGCCTACACCTACGACCCAGCACTGAGTGCTGCCTTGGCCCCTGATAAAACCGCCTGACCACACGCTTCCCTCCCCTCTGCTGCCCGAAGCCAGACAACAGCGCTCCTTCTCCTACCCCCGAGGTTCCTGGGTACCATACCCGCTGGGTTGTCACAGGAAGCCGATCACAGCCTCCCACGGAGCCGCGGGGACACGCCCTCACCACAAGGCCCGCCTCTCAGAGCCCCTGGTCTTCAGGCTGCCGCCCCACCTTCCCTGCCCCACCTTCCATGCCGGTGCCCTCCTCCGAGGAAGCCCGTAAGTGACTGATAGACGCGGTCCCCCTCCTCAGCCCAGTGTCTGTGCCATGGGGAGGAAACCCCACCCCTGACGAGCTAAGAGGCCATTGAGACCACACATTATAACAGGATCTTACTCATTTTATCCTAAGGTCACTGAAAGGTCATCGTTCCTAACTACTAGGTCTACCCATGAAGTTCCTCCACTTATATATGAAGGTTTCAGGAGGCTGTTTAAAATGTATTTATCATGGAAAATGCCAGACGCACAGAGGTACAGAGAAAGCATCTTTGACTGGGTGGGTAGTCTTAAGCGCGAGGCTGTGGAGAGTGGCGTCTCTGCTGCCCACTTCCGTTCCCAGCACAGGGCTGTGGCTCCCGTCAGGCCCTGGGTCTGGACACCCACCCTCCCACCACAGCTGGAGGCCTGCTCTCCTCGCCAGGCCAGGCCAGGCCAGACTTCAGGCCGAGCTACAGAGACGTCAGCGGCTCCAGCCCCCGGCACTGTCCTCTCCCCGGGACTTGTCTGCAGTCAGCCCCGTAACATTTAATATTCTGTTAATGTTCCGCCTTTGAAGATAAACTCGGTTAAGTTCCTTTTTTTTTTTTTTTTTTAAGACTTTTTTTTTTTTAATTTAATTTAATTTTATTTTTTTTAGAGAGAGAGGAAGGGAGGGAGACAGAGAGGGAGAGAAACAGCAATGTATGGTTGCCTCTCACAGGGCCCTCACGGGACCCGGCCTGCAACCCAGGCATGTGCCCTGACTGGGAATCGAACCGGGACCCTTTGGTTCCCAGCCCGCGCTCAATCCACTGAGCTACACCAGCCAGGGCTCGGTTAAGTTCCTTAAAGACAACAACTTTGGTTCTCTGGGCTGGTTTCCCCACAAAAGGCACTCATCTACAGTGGCAGGTTGGATTTATCAGCCTTTCTGGAACTCAGGTTTAATTTCTTCATCATGCATCTACCTGTGTGGATGAGGGAAGGTGGGGGAGGGGGTGGGACAGCAAGCAACATAAAAATCCCAAGCTGCCAACTTTGATTGTCCTGAGAGGAGTGAGCTGCTTGGCTGTTCTATGACCTAGTACAGCTCTGCTCCCCTCTCTCTAACTGCCAGTCAGTCACAGCTGGGATGCCCTGATACAGAGAGGATTTAAAAAAAAATTTTTTTTAAGATTCTATTTACTTATTTTTAGAGAGAGGGGAAGGGAGGCAGAAAGAGAGGGAGAGAAACATCAATGTGGGGTTGCCTCTTTTGGTTCACAGGCTGGCGCTCAATCCACTGAGTCACACCAAACAGAGCTAGGTGATTTTTTGTATGCTTAAAGATTATCTCCCAGGCAGGCCAGGGTTCCAGACAGCTAAACAAGAAAGCTTCAGTGTCACTTCAACTAGGTTCCTAAATCAGAGATGATAAGCCACAGGCGGTTGCCCCGCCACCTGACCTCCCAGAGGAGGTGGGTGGACGCCCAGCCCGGGCTGTTCCCGTTAGTTATATGTGGGCTCCTGAGCAGCTCCTACATCAGGCATAGGAGTTATAAAAGTGATCAGAAGTCTCTGCCGTCAAGGATGCCATGGCTGCGAGAACTGAAAATAACCTATTCAAATTTTTTTTTTTTTAAGATTTTTTATTTTTTTTATTTTTAGAGAGAGGGGAAGGGAGGGAGACAGAGAGGGAGAGAAACAGCAATGTGTGGTTGCTCTCACGTAGCCCCCACTGGGGACCTGGCCTGCAACCCAGGCATGTGCCCCGACCGGGAATCGAACCGGCGACCCTTTGGTTCCCAGCCCATGCTCAATCCACTGAGCTACACCAGCCAGGGCAACCTATTCAAATTTTAAATACGAGTTCAAAGACCTCAGAGGTTCAGCTTGTTCTTTCTAAATTTTAACACAACTTTCACAACTGTGTTCACTAACATTTACAAATATTTATTATTAACTTTTATTGAATGCAAGTGTTGGAAATGAAATAAATAGATCTCAAAGAAAATAGAATTATGAAATTGGTAATTTAAGAAATAGGGAAAAATGAACTAACTTTCCAACATCCATGAGGAAAGCCTCAATTAAATTTGCTTTACAAAATAACTAACAGCCCAAATCAGCAAGGCTAAGGGGGTCTGGACGTTGCCCTGGAAAGCAAAACATCGCCAGTTCGATTCCCAGTCAGGGCACAGGCCTGGGTTGCGGGGCCTGGTTCTACAGTAGGGGCCGCGTGAGAGGCAACCACACATGGATGTTTCTCTCCCTCTTTCTCCCTCCCGTCTCCTTCCTCTAAAAATAAATAAAACCTTAAAAAATAGCCCTGGCTGGTATAGCTCAGTGGATTGAGCGCGGGCTGGGAACCAGGCAGTCCTGGTTCGATTCCCAGTCAGGGCACATGCCTAGGTTGCGGGCCAGGTCCCCGTGAGGGCCATGTGAGAGGCAACCATACATTGCTGTTTCTCTCCCTCTCTGTCTCCCTCCTTTCCCCTCTCTCTAAAAATAAATAAAAATAAAATCTTTAAAAAAAAAAAACCTTAAAAAATAATAATAATAACAACAAGCAATACCATCACCTAAGTCAGTGAATTTTAGAATTGACGCCAGCTTCAGTCCATTTACAGCTTTAAACCACTTGTGACATTTCACTTCCACAAAAGCTAGAGAAGATCCGAAGTCCGGGCACAGATTCTCATCAGGCACAGAGATCCTGATTAGGCAGCTTCTGGGGTGAGGGGCGCAGAGGGTAGCAGAACCAGTCTCCCTAACAGAAATAGCTACCATTTACTAAACACCTGCGGGGACCCTGTTCCAGGTGATTGATACACATTATTTCTAACCCATTCAATAATGAGAAGAAAACACCTTTACCCCCACCTTCCAGCTGAAGAACCCGAACCTCCCAGAGCTTAAGTCGCATGAAGAGGACCCCAAAGAAAGTGACAAAGCCTGAAGTGGGACCTCGGTGTCCACTGGACTCTATTCCTGCCCATATGATAATAAAACTTCAGAGTTCCTCATCTGTACTAATTCTGCTCGGTTTCACAGCTTTAATTTTTGCCAACCTCTCACTTCACTAATTATTTTTAAAAGCCATCCTTGTAAATGCTACTGAATCTAACCTGAATCTCCAACACTAATTTAGCAACATTAAGTCATAAATTAAAATTTTCACTTACATATAAGTTTAATATGCTCTCTCGTGGGAAAAAAATGGCTGGAGGAAGTAGAGATGATTCATGTCTTTGTAAATAATACCTGTTACTGTCATTTAAACCTACAAGCCCTGGCAGAGTAGCTCTGGCATGGAAAGAAGGAAGTAAGAAGTAGACAAGAAGACCAAACAGTACTACCTTTTAAAATTAGATTACTAGCCTCCACGAAATAAAGATGTATATTCTCTCATATTTCCTTATTACTAAAAATATATATATACTATAAAAAATATATATAGTACTAAGCACATGGTATAGAGTTTTTAGAAACAAAACTAAAGCGTCGTCTTGTATTAAGCGAATTGAAAGAGCTAGCTAAGAGATTGAAGAGACACAAAACTAAACGTATAGAGTTTTGTACAGTTGTACGAGGAGGGAAAGAGGATTCAGTGACGTAATAAAAGTTGGGAGATTAAAACACTCTTGCTCAGAAGGTCTCCGCAGACTTCTAAGGCTTGTCCAACTGTCAGCATCTCCGCAGGACCTAAAACAATCTTGTAAAACTCACCACGACAAAAGGGAACTGTCTTAATAGACTTAATAACACGAGCCCTACAGGGCCGAGCCAGGTCTCCGTGGCGGTTCACCGCACCCGATCCACGGCGGGATTCCTCGATGCAGGTAACGAGGAAAACCGCCTCCATCTCAGAACACGCCTGGCTCAGTGTCCCGGGGCAAAGAAAGGCGCCCACGAAGCGCCCTCCCCAGCCCCAGAGGAGAATGCCCTCCCCTTGGCGCTGTCCGACAGGGGAATGGAGTGGCGACCTCACCCCCCCGGGCAGGAGATCGCGCGGCTTCCCCTACGTTACCCGGCTCTGCTCACCTCCGCTCACACCTTCCCACAGGCCGCGCAGGCCGATCTCTCCAGCGCTCGCGCGGCCAGCGCCTTAATGGCCGTCCAGTGGGAAGTGCAAACATCCGGGGCCGCAGCCGCAAGCGCTGTCTTCTCCATGGGGGAGCCCCGAGGGCAACTTGCCCTGAACAACCTCCAGCCCAGACGGCTACCGGTAGCAGCAACGCCGCGAGGAGAACGTGGGCGCGGCCGAGTGACGCAAGAGGCGGCGCGCGCAGGCGCCTTGCAGAGCGGCAGAAGCCCCGACCCCCGTGCGCTGTCAGGTCGAGTTCCGGTTTCTTTACCAGGCGCTGGTTAGCGCGGGAACGGTGGACGGCGTAAGATCCCGAGGGGAGACGAACTCCAACCCGCGATCAGGGTAGCGGTCTCGGAGAGAGCAAGGGGCGTGGCCAGAACGGGGCCCGGAAGCCGGGCAAATCCGACAGCACGGGGGCGGGGCCAAGTGCTGGGGGCGGGGCTGGAGCGGGACCCGGAAGCCGGGGCGCCACCGGTCTGCTGAGGGAAGTGACCCAGTGCTGCGAGCGGGGCGGGGCGGGGCTTGGCTCTGGGTACGGCCCTTTAATTCTGATCGAATCCCGGAATTGCATTCTATAGGAATTTGTGGTGTGGCAAAAGCGCCTTTCGAGACGCTTGGAGCGGAGATTTATTTTTCATGAAATACATAGGAAACCCACTGTTCGGCTCTCCCGCCTTGGCTCGTCCAAATCAGTAATACCTGGGTTACGGGTGCAAAGAGCCTTTGGGGATGTTATTCTGGTTTTCGACTAGATACAACAACGCTACTATACGAAATTTAAATCATGCCATTTTGGGTGCGAATCTTCCCAAAATGAATTATATACCTAACCAAAAAAGGCCAAATGTAATTTGCTCTTTCCAGACTGTAACCCCACTGGACTGTTTTATTATAGACCACACAGCCCCTCCCACTCTGGTTTCGGTATAGGTAGCTATGTAACTTTTGGTTTAAAAACTGTTGCCCTGTGAGCTTGACAACCAGACAACTTCATTTTCAAACTGGCTCAGAGGACTGGCTTTTTTGCCTATGTCTTTGGTCTCAGCCAAATTCTAGCTGGATAACATGTCAAAGAAGGAATTAAAATGAATCTTTGAAAAGGGTTAAGTGGATCTCATTGACGAAAAACGGCTCTGATTATCTACCCATCCACACGGTAGGGACAATGGAGTCAGTCAGTCTCCCTCACCCAGATGTCCGGGCAAAAATGACTCAGCAGGGTTCATATGATCTTGACTAAGGGCCTGCAGTGGAGATGCCCAATGTTGACACCTTGGGGGAGTCCCCGCTGGCACCTGCGTGCGTGTCACTCCACCCGGAATAAAGGCAAGTCAGACATGCGCACTGCTCGGCACGTTTTCCTCCTGCTGCTGGAATCCCGTGTTAACCTGCCCAGCCTCGAGATTCTACGACACAGGTATTTAGTACAGTGACTTTGACCTCCACTGCATCCACCTTAGTCTTGAGACTCTTTGTCCAAGAAAATGTGGTGGTTTCCCACGGAAGTCATGATGAGAAGAAGCCTTTGCTGCCGGCGATCACGTTGACCCGAGCACCTTGCCAAGCCATCAAAGTGAACCATACTGTGTTCAGAGACGAGAGACTGATGAGCCCTGAGAATGAGCCAAGTTGGTTGAGGTCCACCAAACTGCACTGCTGATGCACTGACATTTGAGAAAGAATAAATGATTGTTGTTTTCAACCACTCATTTTGACATGGGTTGGCATGTAGCTGTAAGTAACTAAAATCCCAACAGATGCCCCTAGGAGGCAGATGACTGTAATGAATGCTGTGCTTGGTTTGTCTGAAGAAAAATCTTAGAAATCACCCTGGCTGGTGTGGCTCAGTGGACTGAGTGTTGGCCTGCGAACCTAAAGGATCACCATGTTCAATTCCCAGTCAGGGCACATGCCTGGGTTGCAGTCCAGGTGCCCAGTGGGGGGCACATGACAGGCAACCACATGTTGATGTTTCTCTCCCTCTCTTTCTTCCTTCCTTCCCCTCTCTCTCTCAAAATAAATTAAAAAGAGTGAGGATGTTTGGCAAGTGAGACGGAGACTTCTGGAATCCCAGGCAGTTCTTCTTAAAGGGTCAACACACAGACGTCCTTGTACTCACTCCCTCTGAGCTGCTTAAAGCATCATTCTGGTACACCAAAGTTGTAGGTGTGATCCCTGGTCAGGGCACATACAAGAATCAACCAATGAGTGCATAAATAAGTGGAGCAACTAATCAATGTTTCTCTCTAAAATAAATTTTTTTCAAAAGGCACCAGGGACACACAGGGGGGACCTGAGGTGTCTGGCATCAGGGTGAGAGCTACAGAGGCAGCGTTCTCCCAGACGGAAATGCTAGCAGAGGCCATCATTCCTTTTCTGAGCCCTCCAGCCACAAGGTTGGCAGGCAGGCACCATATCTGAGTCTCCATCAACCTGGCTATCATTGTTTGCCCCACTCTGGTGAGTCTCTGTGACCCTTGCCCAACTTTCAGGCCCACACCAGCTGTTTCCAGTGGGTTTTCCATACGAACAGCTTCAGATGGACTCATGCTTCAGATTTTCCTAAATTCTCTCAAACAAGCAGCATCTGGCCTCAGTTTTCCCCATACCTCTGGCTAAGTGGCCACTAGCAGCAGCCAGCCTTGGTTCCCAGCTTGGTTTCCGGGCACCTCCAAGCCCAGCACAAGTAGCAGCCATCTGCAGGTCACTTAGTAGTTCATGCCAGGTGGCCCCTAACAGAACACAGGCAGTGCTGACCTTGGCCTGAACCTTTCAGGAGGTCCCAGAGCCGGTGTACATGGTAGACAGATTCAGACCACATCAAAGCACCACGCAACCTCCTCCACAAGGGACACACTCAAGCAGTTTACCCAGTGGCAACAGAGCCCTGCTGAAGTGAGTTCTGTCCCGTGGGATGGGCCCCTGCACGGCTGACCCTCCACAGTGGTCACAGCCAGACTTTGCCTACAATTGGCCTGGTGGTAAATCTTTGCCATTGATATGCCAACAGCAATCAAGGCTCCACTGCAACAGGAGGGTCACACAGCCCCACAGGAGTGGGTGCACCTGAGGTTCCCATCCTGGATAATCAGGGACGCTGTGCCCCTGGACCCCGCAGGACACTTACTATACTAGGCCACTCTCTATCAAACCTGGGAGTCATAGTAGCTCTGCCTAATACATAGAAACAAACAGAGGGAGGCTGCCAAAATGAGGAGACAAAGACACATGGGTCAAATGAATGAACAGAACAAAACTCCAGAAAAAGAGCTAAACAAAATGGAGACAAGCAATCCATTAGATGCAGAGCTCAAAACACTGGTTATAAGGATGCTCGATGAACTTGGGGGAAGAGCAGATGAACCGAGTGAGAACTTAAGAAAGGACGTGGAGACCATAAAAAAGCAGTGAGAAATGAATGATTCACTAACTGAAATGAAGAGTAATGGAAAGGGAATCAACAGTGGAGTAGATGAAGCCAAGAATCAAATCAGCAATTTGGAATATAAGGAAGCAAAAAACACCCAATCAGAACAGGAAAAAGAAGTTTTAAAAATGAGGATAGTGTAAGGAGCCTCTGGGACAACTTCAAGTGTACCAACACTCACACAGTGAGGGTGCCGAAAGGAGAACAGAGAGAGCAAGAATTTGAAAACCTACTTTAAAAAATAATGACAAGCCCAGCTGGTGTAGCTCAGTGGATTGAGCGCGGGCTGGGAACCAGAGGGTCCCGGTTCGATTCCCAGTTGGGGCACATGCCTGGGTTGCGGGCCAGGTCCCCAGTGGGGGCCATGTGAGAGGCAACCATACATTGCTCTTTCTCCGTCCCTTCTCCTCTCTCTGAAAATGAATGAAATCTTTAAAAAAAAAAATAATGACAAAAACTTCGCTTAAACTGGTGAAAGTGCAGAGTCCCAAACAAGATGAACCCAAAGAGGCCCAACCGGGGATCGAACCTACAACCTTCTGGTTTACGGGACAATGTTCCAACCAACTGAGCCATCTGGGCAGGACTGGTGAATGCCTTTATGCATCGTGGATTTCCGCCCTAAGATGAGCACAGATGGACGTTTTCTACATCGGGATGGAGGCCAGGGCTACTCAGTTCCACAAAGCAGACGGGAAACATGTGACTGAGAAATTACACTGAGATGAAACCTGAGACAGCACAAACATTTCAGACAAAGGGGAAAACAAACAGGCATTCAGCTAGAAAGGTTATTTTATTTTAAAACACATCCAGATTAATAAATATTGGAAAACTTAACAAATAGCCTTTTTATTTACATAAGGCAATTACATGCTATGACTACTTCTATACAGCAAGATGTAAGCAAGTCAGCCATTGACAAAAGTGTGTGCGTGGTCACTGGAAGCTCCCGGCACGTTTACAAGGAAAACCTTTGATGCAACCCATCCACATTTCACATTTTTTTTTATCTCGTCTTCTTCCTCTTTCATGATGATGTTTCCTTTTACAAGAAAGTAACAGTGAACTAAAAAGACTCAGGAATGGTACTTAAAAAGAGCAACCTTAAATTTTTCTGAAGTGCAAAAACACCGACATGAAGGCGGGGGGGCAAAGTATTCTAGCCTGATCAGTAAAAGAAACGCCGAACTTTTCAAAGAGACCCTTCGGCACTAGTGGTCCAGGAGTGCTGGACCTTCACTTGCTGTCAGGGTGGAATGACTGGAAAGCAGGAAGCTCAGCATCGTTCACAACGAATTTAACACAACAGTCAGTCTGGTTCGAAAGCCACGGGATCTCCTGCAGAACGTAAACCTACGCAGGCCAAAGAAGCGTATCACCCCATCAGAGTGTGACCGTTCAGCGCTGCTTTCCAAGCCCCTGTTTAATCTCCCTCTTTTACAGTAGAACATAGAACATCCTTCCTCTTAAAACAAACAAAGAAGAAAACTAAAGCTTCATGGAATGATGCAAACTTCACAGCCAGAGCTTCCTTTGCTTATTATTTCAGTACTTGAAGCTGTGGGTCCACAGCCTGGTCCTGAGCAGACAGGAGGCCCAGACGAGCTGAGTGTCCCCTGGTCACTCCCGGGCCATCCCGCACATGACAATGTCACCCGAGGCTGCTGGCACCGGCTAAAGTACAAGCACCCTTGGACAGTCGATTTGGAGAACCATCCCAACCCTTTAGAGGTAGAGAAACTGAGGCACAGAAAGGTAAAGGAACTCACCTAGAGTTGCACGATTCAAGAAAATGTAGAGAAAAGAACAAATAAATCCTTCTCCCTGGTCATGCTCTGGGCCCTAGCCTATGTTCTTATCCCATTGGGCACATTACAAATGGATGTTATTTACACGATCCTTGTTCTACTGAGAATCAACTTCTTACTAGATGATTATTTTTTTGATGTCACAAGGTTACATTTCCTTAAAATAGAATTCTTTTGTTGCATTTATCAGCATGTGAGAAACTGTATATGAAAATCAGTGTCTGATATTGGGCCAAATCCTTCTTCCTTCCCATCACTATTATTCTTAATCTTTTCAGGTATACAAAGAATCCGGCCAGATGTAAAACATCACAGAAAAGCCCTGGCTGGTGTGGCTCAATGGACTGAGCGCCAGCCTGCAAACCAAAGGATTGTTGGTTCAATTCCCAGTCAGGGCACATACCTGGGGTGCGGGCCAGATCCCCAGAAGGGGGCACATGAAAGGCAACCACACAGCGATGTTTCTCTTCCTGTCTTTCTCCCTCCCTTCCCCTCTCTGAAAATAAATAAATAAAATCCTTTAAAAAACGAAGTCACTGAAAGCTAAAGGACTGACCGTTAAACTTCATCAGCAGTACAAATGTGAGGTGGAAGTGAGAAAATTGAGGTATTTTATATGACTAACCGTTTTATGGCGTGACTGGTGTGCGCGAACAATCCTTCCCCTTCCTGCTCACAGTCACCGACCTCTAGCTACAAATGCAACACACGTGAAAAACTCACACATTCTAGGAAGGCCCACGCTACCAAGTGAATGTTGCATGTTTGGTCCCTGAGAAAGCAGAACACCGAGACTCCATCTAATCCTGCTCCGTGGGTGACCTGTGTCCCACACAGTCAGGACAACTCCTGCAGAACACAGGGGCCCAGCAGACCTTCGGGAACAGCGCTAAACAGAAGCACGCTCCCCCGTGGCCTACTCAGTCAGCGGACACCCAAGCCAGGATCAAGGACACATCCACAAAGAGCTGTGGGTGTGGATCTGCCGCCGATCAGAGCGTTTGCTCAGCTCTTGGAGGTGAGTCAAGCAGCTTGGAAAGGAGGAATCTCCCCCAATGAGGCTCAGGCTGCCCGCCAGGGGCCTGTGGTTGTCCTCACCTCGGGCCCCGGGGCAGGAAGTGGTTGTCCACGCCTGGGACACGCTGCCTGGGAGACGCTGCACCTCTAGCGCTTCACACCTGTCTAGGAACTGTCCTCCGGAAGTGAGCCTGGTACCTACCAAGAGCTGAGCTGTTGAGAAGGACGACAAGAGGTGACCACATCCTATAATAGCGCTCTTTTCTAGCAGACGTGAAACCCAGAGAAAGAACAAAGACCGACCGCTACTGCCAGAATGGACTTGTGCAAGAACTGAGAGTGACAAGCTGGCTTGAAAGGTAGGAATTGGAGTATCTTATTGCTGAACCAGGAGCAGTGAAAAGACCATGTGGGTGATGGTCCTCCCTGAAGTTCCCATTGTGGGCAGGTCTCGCCCCACGTATGGCCCAGAGCTGACTGCCCCCAGTCCCCAGAACCTTCTCTGCAGAGACAGAGCCGCCTTGCAGATCTGCACAACGCCCGGGGGGGTCTTGGGGCTGGGTTTGGGTGGGAACCCTTAATAGTCTCTACACTTGATCAGTGAGCAATCTTTTTAAGTGCCCAGATTCTGATGAGAAAATAAGGCATCGTCCAAGTAGGAGAGGAGAGAAATGCCTATTTAAGTTATCTATCCACAGCAAATCTGCATGTTGTGATCACAAACATTTCCAAGGCAGCTTGAAAACAAGCACACAGTAGGTATTTTTCTTAGTTTTATCAGAGACAAAATCCAAAGGATAGGCTGACAATGAAAATGTTTTGTGTGTTTACTTCTGCAGACTCCTGTTACCACTCCAGGCCCTTGCCGAAAACTTTCACTTCCAGACTTTTTTCCTTTGCAATTCCAAATGAATTGTGAACCCATGAATTTGTAAGAGAAATACAGTAAAGTCGGAAGTAAAAGCTGACAATTAGGCTGTTAGAGCTCTGGTCACATCCACTGCTCTGAAGGGGGAGTCCCACACGTGACATGCCATGGACGACGTGACCTTGGTTCCACTAGAAGAAAAGCTGCATCTCCGACCAAGATAATCTGCTGACCAGACGTGAACCTGGGACACCCACCTGGCCTGGAACCAGCCGCCTTCAAAGGAAGGTACATTGTGAATCCTTTGAGGTTTTGGTTTACTCTAAAAAAGTCATGGGGACCATCATCCTGAAAAATGTCTCCTTTGAGTGTCTGTGGTATAATTGTGAATGAAAATATAAGGAACACCAACAGAGGCATTTCAGCTAAGCTTCCTAGGTACGTTGTAACAAAACCAAAACCCAGTAACTTCCATAGGACTTGTAACTTTCTCAGTATAAGCATATTGCCACCCGTATTCTTTCAGTTTCTCAAAGAGGAGTCCTTACTTGGGGACCTATTTTTATGCCTAAAAGTAAACTAACATGGCTACGTTATATTTTCAGAAAGTTCAGTTCCATAAATTAAGGCCTGCATTCCTTAAAATACTGAGATTAAAAAACCGACCTCTGCGAGCTGATAAAAGGAGTGAGGAACTTTCTGAGCATGTATTAGCTATCAGTAAATATATATTCTTTAAACGTTTAAATAACTTTGTTGCTGCTCTTAGTTCACTGATCACTGACAACCCATGATCATCCCACGGACTTTTCATTCATAAGCGTGTTCTCCACTCTGCGAAAGCATCACAGTTTGATTTTGCTTAGCCTCTTTGGTCAACACTTAAGGAAACTATTCCTTGGTCTTTAAAAATGTTCTTTTTCTGGCTGGAAAAGCATCCTTTTTTCTTCAGTGAATAACTTTAATTGGGTATTACCAGATTCCATGCTCTGCTTCAGCGAATCTCCGTCACCCAACCCCGCCTTCCAAGGTGGCACAGCTCCCTATTTAGGTAAAACTCCGCACGCAGCACACGATGTCTGAATGAATTAATACCTCACTCTGTGCTTTGTTCCCCTTAATACACATAGAAAGTTCCTCTAAACAGACCAATGGTCTCTTTGATCCACATATTAGCATAATTAATGGCTCTTCAGCACTTCAGAAGTTCAGCAGGAGTCCGGTATGTGGGGTATTCCGCCACCTCAAACAACAGGGAGCTGTGTAAGTGAATGGTTCTCATTTCTGCTAGAGATTCGTTTGCATCTCCCTCTGTGTGCTCCCGCCCGACTAGCCTCAGCTTGCCCGTGTCCCTTAGCTTGTTCCTCTACCTCAGGGAACTCGATAGGTGCGCAGCTGAGCAGTCACCCTCTGCTCTCACAGCCTGATGATCAAGTTAAATAATTCATTTCTCCTGCGTGGCCACCGCGGTCGCTGGAAGAGAACGTGGGTATACTTGATACTGGATCCCAGTTACTCAGACTGAATGCAAATAAAATACCTCATGCTAATAGGTCAATCGTCTTGAGTTGGACAAGAACTGCATGCTCATAGGGTCCATCTCTCTAAGAGTCTTCAGTCTTAACTCTCTTCTAACAAACGAATTTCCTGTCCCTTATAACCGCTTGACACCTTTACGTGTTAAACAGTGAAATAGTAAAGTAATACTCAAGGAGGTGGCGTTACTCTAAGCTAAGAGAACATACACACAGTCGGAGTCAAATTAAGTGAGCAGTTCAAGTGGTAAAGGCACTGAAATCTACTGAGGCTGCGGAGAGTCCTCCCGGACACGGAGTGTGGTCAGCCCGGCGGTGGCCACTCTCCTCTCTGCATCCGCAGTCAGCGTGTGGTGGGTGGGGGAGGGAGAGTCAGCTCCTTGAGGGATTGGAAACAATGAAATGCACACGCCTCTTCGCTGGGCGAGGGTATACAGGCTTAATGCAAAATAACACAACTACAGGTGCATTTGCTGTACAGAGTCAGGTTCGACATACTCCCTCCCACGTCCGAAGTCATTGTCCCCGGGGGGACATCTGGCGTCCCAGGACTAACCACACGGAGCCTGCCTCTGTTTTCTACTTAAAGAATGGTAAGACGTTGTAAAGGAAAGGGTATTCATGGAAGCTTCCAGGTTCATGGCGACGCACGTGAGATTCCTCTCAGAGAGATGACGCCCAGGAGACCACGCGGCAACTTGGGGCCCGCAGACGGCCAGGCCCCCCGCCCCGTCCACCAGACTGCACCCTGACAGACGAGCAACTCCAGTCCCAGCGATTTGGGGTCTCTTGTCCCTCCCACCCAGTTAGGACCAGAAACCACGCCCACCTCCCCATTCCTCGTGCCAGCCAAGCCCCTGCCGCCCCTTAGTCTGTTTTCACGCTGGACTTGTTCATCTCGCCCAGGTTGAAGTTGAACTCCTTGAACACCTGGATGAGGACGATCCCCACGGAGACGGTGGTGAAGCCACAGGCCATCCCCAGGAAGTCCACCAGGCCCACATTGCTCCACTCCCGGAAGAGGATGGCGGAGGCCAGCAGGACCAGCGTGGTGAAGACCACGTAGTAGATGGCCCCGAACACGGAGGAGTCGAAGCACTCGAGTGCCTTGTTGATGTACCTGAACTGGACGATGATGCTGCAGCCAAGCACGGCCAGGAGCACCAGGCACAGGCAGAGGGCCCGCTGGCTGGACGGGTTGTTGTGGAAGATGTCTTGGGCTGCCAGCCCGATGCCCTTGGTGGAAGGCACGGTGAAGCTCCCCAGCAGGGAGCAGATGCTGATGTAGACCATGATGTTGGTGGGCCCGTGCGCCGGCGCGATCCAGAAGATGAGCAGCAGCAGCATGAGAAGCACGATGCACAAGTAGCCCACGAACACTGGAAAACACGGGTCATCCTGCGTTAGAGGCAGCTGGGCAGGCCAGGCAGGGGGCGCCCCTGTGTGTGCATCTGGGGGGTGGGCAGAGAGGAGGACTGCACCCTATGGGCAGAGGCCAGCACTCCAGGGATGTGCACTCAGTTCCTCTGGATCAAAACGCATCCCAGCTCCGGCTGGTGTGGCTCAGTAGACTGAATGCCCACCTGCGAACCAAAGGGTCGCGAGTTCAATTCCCAGTCAGGGCACATGCTTGGGTTGCAGCCAGGTCCCCAGTAGGGAGCGCGCGAGAGGCAACCACACACTGATGTTTCCCTCTCTTTCTCCCTCCCTTCCCCTCTCTCTAAAGATAAATAAATAAATTCTTTAAAAACAAAGTTTTCATGTTAAAGAGAAATCTTCTGGCTACCATTATGTCTTTATGCCAAACTATTGAAATTAGACATCTTTTTTGTACAAGTCAGGACCTGCCTATAGCGGAGTGCCCTGCATTCACCAAAAAGCAAAAGCCTTCACACACAATGCTCCGAATGGTAGATAAAGGGCTGTAATCACACAGGATTATTATACCCATGTATAATGCACATCCTTATTTTCCCTCAAAAACTTTGGGAGGAAAAGTGAGCATTATACATGGCAAAATACGGTAAGTCTTGGGACACTCAGCTCTAGCTTTCTGACCTGTCACGTCTCTGCAGTGTGAGTATTTTGTATTTTACAGGAGGAGAGGAATACCACAATGCTAAGTGTTCAGGCATGAAAAGTTATAGCCTCAGAGAGCTTCACCGTGAATTCCCTTTTCGTGTCTTACAGACATCTCATGGCTGTGTCCCCACTGCCGCGGAAAGCTCCAGGGGAAGGAGAGACTCTCCGTGGCCGGGACAGACCTGCGCTGGGACACGGGGGCTGCAGTTTTGGGCTGGCTCCTGTCTCAAGGTGTTGGTCAGGAACGCAGATGGTCTACTGGAAATAATGTCGAAGAATCTCTACTTTCAGACCAGTATAATTATCCCAATTGTTGGTTTTGTACTGCATTTGTCAAAAAAGTAAGTTATTGTAAATCAAAAATACATAAGAAAAAGGGAGACCTCTGTGGGGAGCGTGAAGGTAAACCAAATTGGGTTATGGCTCTCAGACAGCTGCACACCAGGGGGAGGCGGGGCTGGGACACACGTGGTCCCCAATGTGGGGGGCCGAGAGCCAACCCAGCAGGATGGAGCAGGGGCAAGAGGCAGGGGCACTCTGCACAGGACAGCAGAGGACCTGGGGACATGGCATGGTGTCCCCCGGAGGCTCACACGGGACACCTGCAGACTAGAAGGGGTCACCTGGGTTGGTCAGCTTCTCCTCCAGCTCGGCCTGCGTGGTCACACTCTCAGATTTCGGGGAGTGGATGATCAGCACGACAGAGCCTGCACAGCTGAGCAGACACCCCAACTTGCCCAAGATGTTGAGCTTCTCCTTCAGAAGGTAAGAGGCTAAAATGGACCTTGGATTAAAAAAAGAAATCAGAGTTGAAATCGTAGCGTCGGACCTGGGTCTACCCATTGCAGTTACTTTAAATTTTTTTTAAGATTTTATTTATTTATTTTTAGACAGAAGGAAGGGGAGGAAAAAAGAGAGGGAGAGAAACATCAATGTGTGGTTGCCTCCCATGTGGCCCCCACTGGGGACCTGGCCTGCAACCCAGGCCTGTGCCCTCACTGCGAATTGAACTGGCGACCCTTTGGTTTGCAGCCCGTGCTCAATCCACTGAGCCACACCAGCCAGGGCCCGAAAAGTAAGTTTTATGACTGACAAATAAAAGTATCACTTCCTTATTTTTAAAAGCAAATAACCGGAAAACCAACACTATGTGGAAAAGTGAGATATGAAAATTGCTAAACTAATGACAAGTTATTCATGATCAAGTTGAAATAAATTGAGAAAACGCACAAACAAGAAAAAAGAAAGCAAAAGGCTAATAGTAACTGCATTATGGTAGGAGCATGGGCGATTATTTTTCTTTTCTCTAATACCCAAGACATTTAAAATGTGACTGCATTACTTTTTTAAGTTCCTCCTAAAACATCTACATTCTTAAGGCTAGTAACATGGTTCTTTCTTATTTCTTGTATAACATCGATGTGTAATTTGGGTTGGAAAACCTGGGCTTTTTAAAAATACATATTTATTTTTTTTTTTTAAGATTTTATTTATTTATTTTCAGAGAGGAGAAGGGAGGGAGAAAGAACAATGTATGGTTGCTTCTCACATGGTCCTCACTGGGGACCTGGCCCGCAACCCAGGCATGTGCCCTGACTGGGAATCGAACCGGGACCCTCTGGTTCCCAGCCCGCGCTCAATCCACTGAGCTACACCAGCTGGGCCATATTTATTTATTTTTAGAGAGAGGAAAAGCGAGGAAAAAAGGGAGAGAGAAACATCAATCAGTTGCCTCTCGATAGTGCCCCCTACTGGGGATAAATCCCAAAACCCAGGCACGTGCCCTGACGGGGAATCGCATCAGAGACCTTTCGCTTTGCAGGATGACACCTGAGCCACTGAGCCATACCAGCCATGGCAGAAAACCTGGGCCTTTAGGAAATCCTGCGACTGGCCACTGTCACGTTCCTCGTGTCACAGCGAAGGCAATCAGGGACCAGGAACATCTGAGAGGATGCCACGAGGCCAGATACATATGGGATGATTTCCTTTTTAATTCTCGCTTTACAGATAAAGAAACTGAGCCTCAGGAAGGATTACTTTGAACCCAAGGCCACCAAACTAACAGGAGGTGACAGCACGCGGGCTACACCCCCATGAAGCCCAGGCCGCCATCTTCTCCCTCGCACCCTCTGTGTCTGTCCCTCACGGAGAGCCCGGCAGTGGCGCAGGGGATCAGCAATGTCACCGAAAGAGCCAACGAGTGACATCGGAATGCACGCCTGTGCACTAGTCCAGGAGCTCTGAGTAACTGCACAGGAGGGAACCAGAGGGCGGGGTGGGGGCGCTCTCAGGAGCAGGAGGAGGTGGGCTTGCAACCAGCCTGGGAGGGCAGGGTCTGCCACGGTGGGGCGGGGCTGCTGTCCACGAAAACAGAGGAAGGAACGAGCCTGGCCCATGAGGCTGTTAACTTAAAGAAAGAAAGAAGAAGGCCTTTCAAACTGAGTGGCAACAAGCATGTACTGAGTTCAGTAAGAACAGCTATTCTCGAAGCACTGACTCAGGCAGAAACCCAAATAGTGCTCCGGTCAGGGGACAAAGGTGATGCATATTTGTGTCACAGGCCCAAGGTTCCAGTACTGGACGCTTCAAGAGAAAGGCCAGTATTCAATAGATCAGGTTTCGAGTAGGGAAAGGCTAATTGGTAGAGAAGGCCTACTCAGATTAGAGCGGAGAACTAACCCTGGCTGGTGTGGCTCAGTGGATTGCGTGCTGGCCTGTGAGCCAGAAGGTTGTTGGTTCTATTCCCAGTCAGGGCACATGCCTGGGGTGCGGGAAAAGTTCCCAGTAGGGGGTGCTCAAAAGTCAACCACATATGGATGTTTCTCTCCCTCACTCAAAATAAATAAAATCTTAAAAAAACAAATTTGAATAAAACTAAACCATATAGAGAAAGAACACTGAAGACCTGTCTTCAGTTATGATTTTCCTTTTATTATTTGAACAGAAACACTGAAAATGGAAAGTTTCTATTTTATATACATGGCACATTAAAAACGAAAACACAGAAGACCAGCGCTCACCCAAACGGCACTCCAAGGGCACCCAGGGGCGTCACCAGGACCGTGGGGACCGCCGTGTAAGCCAGGAAGTTTCCAATCTGGCCAACAGCCACTGTGGAGAGAATCACAGGATGTCACTTGCAATGACAGCGTTCTCTCCTGGCAAGGACCAGAGTTGCATTCGGGGAGGCTGGGCCCTGAACCAGCCACTTCCTTTCCAGGGCTCGTGAGAAACCACGCATTGGGGGAGAAGCATTATTTGCATGTTAAAGGACCCTGACTGCGCGGAGAGCAGCGCATGCCCCCGCCCCCCAACTCCCCGAATCACTGTCCTGATTGGTTGGGGGGCAGTGCCCGCCCCCCCCAGAGTAACTGTCCCGATTGGTTGGGGAGCAGTGCCCGCCCTCCCTCCACTGTCCCGATTGGTTGGGGAGCAGCTTCAGTGGTCTCTGGAAATTCCCCAGCTAAATGCAGTGACCGACAGAGGGTGCAACACTGTATATTTCCACTCTATCCCTAAAACACCCACGTTTTAAAAAACAGATCGTGCCGGGCTCCCCATGTCCCTGAAATGGCCTGGGACCTGCTGCGGTGTCGGCCGCTGGGCCATAATGACACAGGACCGCGCAGGTGGCAGGGAGCGAGAGCTTAAATTACAGCTCTTCCGTGAAAGCCATCACGTCTGCTAGGTCATTTCCCAACGAAAAGACAACGTGAGACAAATGAACCTCATGATATTTCTGAAATTTCGCATGCCATTTTCCTTTATATATTTAAAAGTTCTAAATATATACAGTGCGTTTTCTGTCATAGCACATGATCTGGTCCTTACGGCTGAGTGATGAAAGCCGCCTTTCTAAAACCATTTACATTCAGCAAAAACACGTAATTTCACCAAAGGCCAACAGCCCGACTACGGGTGAGTAAGCAGCAGCTATTTTAGTTTTTCTCTGGGCCCAGGAGAGTGTGGCCCGGGCTATTCAGGGCTAACAGCAGGTAGCACGGGCTTGGAGCCTGCAGGTGCTCATTCCTAAGGACGGAGCCCACGCCCCCCCCATGCCCCTCCCATCTCCTATCCCGCACCCCCCACCCACCCTGTCCTGTCAGGGGCATGACTGACCTTAACAAAGAAAGAAAACAAGCTCTTCACCACACAGGGTACTTACTTGCAATGGTGCCTGCCCACCACACAATGTCGGTTAAATAGGAGGTACCTATAAAAGAGCGAGACGGAAATGTCAGGAAGACAAGAAGCAAGACGGTTACAAGCTGCATACTTAAGAGAGGAATTACATGAAAACTCAAACTGAAAAGAACAGAATGCCCTGGCCAGATAGCTCAGTTGGTTAGAGCATCATCTCAATGCACCAGAGTTGCGGTTTCGTGGAAGAATCAACCAGTGAACGCATAAATGAGTGGAACAACAAACCCATGTCTCTTTCTCTAATACCGAATATCTATTAAAAAAATTTTTTAAGAATAATGAATGTCACACTGTAAACTCAGGAATCTTTTAAGTTAGTCTACAAATAGCAGCATGACAAACCACTAAAGTGGCAGATCCTTTTTGCAACCAAGTCAGGCTGACCCAAACAACAAGCTGAACCTTTATGATTTGGGGTGTGGGGGTGCAACATGCTCCACCCCAGAGACACAGATATTCATGGGAATAAAGTATTTTTAAATATAATCCTCACCTGAGGACATGCTTATAGATTTTAGAGAGAGGGGAAGGGAGGGAGAGAGAGAGAGTCATCAATCAGTTGCTTCTCACGTGTGCTCTGACTGGGAATCGAACCCGAGACCTATGGGTTTAAGGGACAATGCTCCGACCAACTGAGAGCCACCCTGTCCAGGGCTGGAGTAAAGTTTTCTGTTCCTTCCAAATGAGATTTGTTCTTCGAAGTCCAATTTTCTCATGCATCTACTACAACCAATTCATACAAAATTGTTTTACAGACTATTCAGTTGGCATAATTTACTATAACCAATTCACATAAAATTGTTTTACAGGTTACTGAGTTGGCATAATTTAGAACCTTCCTGGGGTGGCTCTTCGCCAACCATCCGCGCACCAGACCGGTGCACTCCCTCAGTGCTGGGACATTTGCCGACTCCCTTGTGCTCCCCTGGGTGCACTGCAGACGTCCCTCTTTCTGCCGGGCGACAGCACCTTCAGCAAGAGTGTCTCCCTGCCTCTGAGACATACCTTTGTCCTTCAGGTATGTCAAAATTCTCCTTGTTGGAGGGGTTTCTTTCCATTCAGGATAAAGTACCTGCCTCTGATTGGCCATTTTAATTCTCGGTAATTTGGTATAATTAACGCAGGAAGCCAGCCTGCAACACGAAGGAGTGGAGCTACAGCCCTCACGGTAAGTGCTTAAAAAAACGAAGTGACCGGACCTGGCTGGTGTAGCTCAGTGGACTGAGCGCGGGCTGGGAACCAAAGGGTCCCGGTTCGATTCCCAGTCAGGGCACATGCCTGGGTTGCAGGCCAGGTCCCCAGTGAGGGCCATGTGAGAGGCAACCATACATTGCTCTTTCTCCCTCCCTTCTCCTCTCTCTGAAAATAAATAAAATCTTAAAAAAAAAAAAAAAAAAGAGTGGGTGAACAGGGGCTGAGGAGCAGCATTGTCATGTGGTTTCCCTGAGTCAGCTCTCAGCTCCACTGGGTTTTCAATAATTATAAAAAGAAAAAGTTATCTTTTGGGGGGAAGATTTTATTTATTTTTAGAAAGAGGGAAGGGAGGGAGAGAGAGAAAGAGAGAGACATCCATGTGTGGTTGTCTGTCTCATACCCACAATGGGACACCCAGTCCTCAACCCAAGCATGTGTCCTGAGTGGGAATCGAACCAACAACCTTTCAGCTTGCAGGCCGGTGGTCAATCCACTGAGCCACACTCACCAGGGCAGAAAAAGTTGTCTTTATCGTACTTGCAGACCCCGACAGACACCACCTTAACCCAGAGGTCAAAGCTAACAGCATCAGCAACAGGAGAAACCAGCGTCCCGTGCTTCCTGAGCGGTCACTGGGGAGGGCACAGTGTCATCTCCGCGGTGTCCCTGCCAAAGGGCATCACTTGCATCTAATCGGGAGGAAGCTGAGACAGTCTAGGAATTAGCCAGCCTGTACCCTTCCGAAGCGGAGAGGTCATGAAAGACACAGTGAGGCTAACACCTGTGGCAGAGCGCAGGGGACTAAGGACACTGGTGACTAAACACGACAAACGGTGCCCAGTGGGAGACAGGACAGTACTGGCACTGGGCCGAGTCTGAGCCTGAGGCCACGCGCCCAGAGGACAGCTCTCAGCCAACAGCGACCTCTGCTGGGCAGCGGCACCCGATCTGGTGGAGAACCATCCGCGGGCTCCCCGGCCCGGGGCAGTGGCTCTGGGGACAGGCATGTCTCCTGTGGCCTGGAGCTCTGCCTCCGCTGGCAGCCTCCAGCAGGAGAGGGCGCGGCCCTGGCAGCAGCTCCTGTCCTCCTCGTGTCTGACACAAATGTGGCCCATGCCGCCCTGTGAGTGAGACCACAGCCGAGCCTAAAATGCGCCCAGCTCGCCCTGTGGAGCGGTCACCAGCAAACGTCAGAGTCCATGCGAATCCCCTCGTGAGCTAATCGCACCGCGCCTGTTGAGGAAGGTGTCCCCGCGCCTATGCGTGCTGGGCCTTTAAGAATGAAAGGCCGTGAGTCCACATCCAGAACACGGGTGTGAGGACACTCGTGGGCCAGGTCTCTAGTAAAACAACCCTAACCAGTGCATCAAGTATTAAAACACATTTTTGAGTCTCTGGAAATCGTCCTAGAAGCATACAGCCCATCAAGACACATTTATTCAAGAACAGCTACTAAATCTCAGTAAGAACAGTGAGAGTCTCCAGTACAGAAACTTAGAGCGGCTCCTCTCCTCCCCAGTAGAGGCCTCCTCAATAAACAAATAAACAAGCAGCCCTTTTGGTGAGGCTCAGTGCATTGAGCACCGGCCTGCGAACCAGAGTCTTTGGTTCTATTCCCAGTCAGGGCACATGCCTGGGTTGCGGGCCAGGTCCCCAGTAGAGGGCACACAAGAGGCAAGGACACACTGATGTTTCTCCCCCTTTCTTTCTCTCTCTTCCCCTCTGTCTAAAAAGAAAGAAAATCTCTAAAAGAAAAAAAAAAAAAAAAAAAAAAACCAGAATTGTCAAAGAGAAAACTGAAAAACAAAAAGATATGCCCTGTCCGAGTACCTCAAAGCATCATCCCCATATGCTAAGGTTGCAAGTTCGATTTCTGGTCAGGGCATATACAAGATTCAACTAATGAATGCATCCATAAGCGGATCAATATTTCTCTCTCTAAAATAAATAAATTAAAAACAGAACTGTCATTACACCTTTAGTCAAACAGCAAAAATCTGGAAACAACCAAAATGGTTATCACTAGGAGAATAAATAAGCAAATCGTGGTCTATTCAGACAATGGAACACTACTCAGCAATATAAGGAACACACTACTGATAATTAATGATGATGAGTCTTCAAAGTATGCTCAGCCAAAAAAAAGTAGACACAAGAAAATACATAGTGTAATATTCCATTTGTATGGAGTTCAAGAACATGCAGGTAGAAGTGGTTCACTCTGCAGGCGAAGGGGAGCGAGGGGGAACGGGGACAACCTTGATGTGTTGAGATGCCTCTAACCCACTGAACTACCTTGCCAGGGCAAAATATTTTTTTAAAAAGATTGCTTAAGCAGTGGCTGTTTAGATCAACTGGTAGAGCATCATCTCACTAGGTCAAAGTTGCAGGTTCGATCCCTGGTCAGGGCACGTACAAGAGTCGATCAATAAGTGCATAAATAAGTGGAACAACAAATTGATCTCCCTCAATATTAATTTTAAAAATGTTTTTAAAAATTGTTTACTCAGTAAGGACTTAATTAAGGGACCAAAAACATAAATTACATTGTATTTTATACTCTAGAAATATTTCTGAGGAAAAGATATACTCTGTCTAGCTGCAGTTCAGTGAGACCAAGAGGTATTTATTTCAGGTAGGAATTTAAGTAAGCTAGTGATCTGTTCCTTCTCACATGAAAATAAGAATTCTTATTTGCCTGAATAAGCATTTGGGTGTTAACTGTAATTATAATAACCCAGTATCAGATCACCAGCATTTCAGAATAAAAGCTTTTCCCCTCATCAGAAAAGCCTTATCTGTAGGTGAATCTGTCCATTTTCCTCCTCACCTTCCCTACAGGCAGCAGGAGGACGCAGATCCTCTGCAAAACCAATTGGAGCTGGGTTCAAATCCCGGCCCTGCCATTCCTGTATCGGGGCATGCCTCAACTTCCTCTTCAGGATCACCCTCCTGGGTACGGTTTTCTCCCGCACTGAATGTGGCAGAAGTGGCATTGCAAGACTTCCCAGGCCAGGTCCCAAGGATCCACGTGGCTTCCACGTGGTGTGGTCTAGGGGAAGCTAC
>PVJI01014789.1:0-43353 GCA_004026765.1 Micronycteris hirsuta
TGGTTATCAATAGATCATTTGATTTTCCCTTGTACAGACAGAATTTCCGTGACAAACTGTGGCAGCCTGGAATTGTTCAGTACAATTTGATTTTTTGCATCTGTGAAGGTTCTCAAACCTCCTGTGGTTTAGTTGGCACATTTCACATATAAAAGAATCTAAGTATTGATCTATGCTATTAAAATACATCATAGTTTTATTCTTTCATAGCAGCTGCTCTCTACTAGTTCAACCTAATAAATTCTTAAGTGTATTTCATTCATACAACTTGGCCTACTGCTTTGCTCAGAGTAACCATTAACTCGTATAGGCATGTAATGAGAAGAAACTCAGTACAGTGCACAGCAAGGAATGCACATATAGGGCTTTTCCCAGAAGAACAACCAGTAATTGAAAGCAGTATTCTCCCCAGTTATTATCCCCTCTCATTTCGAGCTACTCACAGGTCCTATATTGTACCAAGATATTGTCACTAATTTTACTTCAGACTGATATTGAGGTAATGACCTGCCACTTATGTTGTTTCTATGCAGTGGTGCCAAATGCTCTCTGCCATGCTGTCAGGAAATATAATGACTAGTTTACTGTAATTCACTGAGATTATCATACTGAATATTTTTTTTAATGTCCCTTTGTGGAACAAGAAGGTTTTGCAGTAACTGGGTGATTTAGTCATTGTGCTAAATTTGAAGCCTTTATAACGCAAAACAGGGAAGGTCATGGTGCTTGCTTTTCATAGCAAGATTATTCATTCATTAAAAATTAAAATACATTGTTCATTTTGGGTGGTGGGCTGGATGTTATTATTCCCCACATGTCCAGTTCAGCCATAGAAAATGAAGACAGTCCTGCTGGGCAGCACTTCTGAGGTCATCATGCTGGACTGTTATTCTTCCACTACTGCAACCTGCTCATTCTTAATTTGTTATCATCAAATTTTCTGAACATTGATAGGATTCAGTGTGAGGAGATAATGAAAATACTTAGACTTGTGCTATAAAAAGAAATAAATCTTTTAAATTTTATCCTCCTTTTATTCAATAAACATTTGCTCGACATTAACGATATACTAAGAATAGTACTGGTCCCTGGGGTTGTGAACATGAATAAAACATAATCACTTTCCTAAGAAAGTAGTAACGTATCATGGAACAGATATATGAATGAAAAGTCACAATATTACAAGATATTCATATTAGAACCATGAACATGAACAAAGTGCTGTGGGAAGACTAAAGAAAAGATTGAATAGTGGCTAGGAGAATATTTCCCCATTTAATGCATGTTACAAGATAATGAAACAACAATGGGACAACATGTTTTAAATGATAAAAATTTGGAAAATGGAAATACAATTATAACACCATTTATATTTGGAAAATGGAAATAAAATTATAATACCGTTTATAATAACACCAAAAACATAAGTGCTGAAAATAAACTTAAAGAAAGGTGTGAAAGGACTATAACTGAAAATAGGTGAGTAAGTATAAAATACTTTACTTTGTAATTCTCAATTTCTTTAACATGAAATTGTCTATTTAAAGCAAAAATAAGAGCAATGTGTTACAGAGTTTATAAAATATGTATAAGTAAAATGTATAACTACAATAGCTCAAAGGAGTTGAGGGGAAAATTGAAGTAAGACTATTGCAAGTTTTTTAAATTATATGTGAAGGAGAATAATATTATTTAAAGCTAGATTACTTATAATTAAAAATGTAGATTATAAATGCTAGCACAAAAAGCTACTCAGTTCTTTCAACAAGGCTAGGAAGGAAGAAAAACGGAAAAAATAATGTAGAAGTAAAATACAGAACAACTGTACAACGGTAGACAAACTCAATGACATCAATGATTACTCTGAATGTAAGTACATAAATATATCTGAGATACTCAGCAAACATACTCATTATCTCATTATTTCTATTCAACATCGTACTAGATATAGGGCAGTTAGGCAAGAAATAGCAGATTGGAAAGAAAAAAGTAAAAACTATCTTCACCTGTAGAAGATACCACTTCACCACAACGAGACTGGTTGGGAGTGTGGAGGAGATTCAAGAGGGCTGGCTGGGCTCCCATGGATGGCAGCTGAAGATCTGGAGGCATATTTCAGCTCCCAGGGGGTTCACTCTGAGAAGTCTGGGGTCAAACCCAAAGCTGGTCTCAGTCTACAGCATCAAAACCGGAAAGGAACCAAGATGACATCCAGCTGTGAAAAATAGCAGGGTTTCTGTCTGCCAGGGAGCGATGCCTGGAGACACAGACAGCCTCTTAAAGGGCCAATATACAAAATTTCATTTGCAGTCACTTACTCTGGGTGCTGGCAGAGGGAGAACAGAGTGGACTACAGATGCTTGAGGAGAGTCTGAGGTTGGTGATTGTGGGCTGAGAACTGAAGGAACAGCCACCAGGATCCCTGTGCTGAGTCATTTCCCATATTTCAAAAGTCATATTTCTCAGGCAGAGCACTCTTCTCCAAATGGAGGGGAAGCAATAGCCCCACCTGCAAGAATTACTCTGCCATACCCTGTGGAGCTTAAACTCAGCTGAGGATTACAGCTTGATTGGTTTAACATCAGATCAGCATGACAGCTGATTAGTTTAACAGCTAAGGCAGAAGATACAAAGAAGCAACTAAAATGGTAAGACAAAGAGAGAGGTCCCAAACGAAAGAACAAGAGTGTTGTTGAAAAGAACTAGAAATTAAGGCAAGCATTTATCAGATTGAGAATTTAGAGTAATGATTATAAGGATACTCAACAGCATTAAAAAAGACATAGAAACTATAAAAAAGCACCAGTAGAAATAAAGAATGCAATATCCAGAATAAATAATACACTAGAAGGAATAAGCAGTAGGTTAGATGAGGCAGAGGATCTAATGAGTGATTTGGAAGACAAGGTAGAAAACAACACCTAGTCACAGCAGCAAATAGAAAAAAGAATTTTAAAAAATGATGAGAGCTTAAGAAACATTTTAGACAATATGAAACATGATAACATCAGCAAAATGGGAATAACAGAAGAAGAGAGTGAGCAAGAGATTGAGAAACTGTTTGAAGTAATAATGGCCGAAAACTTCCCTAATCTGGTGAAGGAAAAAGACACACATGTCCAAAAAGCTAAGAGAATCCCACACAAGTTGGACCCAAAGAGGCCTATACCCAGACATAACATAATTAAAATGACAAGGCTTAAAGATGGAGAGAGAATCCTAACAGCTGCAAGAGGAAAGGAGGTAGTTCACACAAGGGAACACCAATTGGAGTATCATCTGATTTGTAAACAGAAACATTTCAGGCCAGGAGGGAGTGGTATGAAATACTCAAGGTGATGAAAAGGAGGACCTCCAACCAAGGCTACTTTACCCAGCAAAGCTATCATTTAAAATTTGTGAGAAATAAGGAGCTTCCCAGACAAGGAAAAACTAAGGGAGTTTATTAAACCAAACCAGTATTGCAACAAATGTTAAAGGGCTTTCTTTATGAAGTAAAAGAAGAAAAGAGAAAGAAATAAAAACAGAGGAAAATAGTCTAACAATAAAATGACACTACCCACATATTTATCAATAATCACCTTAAATGTGAATGGTTTAAAATGCTCCAACCAAAAGACATAGGGTAGCTGAATGGATAAGAAAATAAGATCCATATACATGCCTCCAAGAGACCCATCTCAGATTGAAAGATACATGCAGACTAAAAGTAAAGGAATGGAAAAAGATATTTCATGCAAATGAAAAGGGGAAAAAGCTGGGGTAGCAATACTTATAAAATCAATACTAGAGTAAGAGACGAAAAAGGACACTATATAATGATAAAGGGAAAAATCCAACAAGAGGATATAACCCTAGTAAACATGTACTTATCCAACATATTGTCACCTAAATATGTGAAGCAAATCTTGATGGGGATAAAGGGAGAGACTGACAGGGATACATTCATAGGTGGGGATTTTAACATCCCATTGAATTCAATGGGTAGATATTCCAGACAGAAAATCAGCAAGGAGACAGTGGTCTTAAATGACACAGTAGATCACATGGATTAAATTGATCTCTTCAGGGCATTTCACTCCATGCTAACAGAATATACATACTTTCAAGAACACCTGGAATGGTTTCTAGGATAGGCTACATGATAGGACAGGAAAAAAGTCTCAATAAATTTAAAAAGATTGAAGTCATATCGAACATCTTCTCTCACCACAATGCTGTGAAACTAGAAATCAATCACAAGAAGAACACTGAAAAACATGCAAAGACATGGAAGCTAAATAACATGTTATTAAACAATGAATGAGTCAACAGCAAGATCAAGGAAGAATTCAAAAGCTACCTTGAAATAAATGAAAATGAGGACACAACAATCCAAAATCTGTGGGACACCAGGAAAGCAATCCTAAAAGGGAAAGTCATGCTAATATAGGCCTATCTCAAAATATAAGAAAAAAATATATAACTGCACACTTAAAGGACTTGAAAAAGATAAACAAAACAACCAAAAGTGAATAGAAGGAAGGAATTAATAAAGATCAGCACAGAAATAAATGAACCTGAGTCTAAAAAAAATGATCCAAAGAGTGAATCCTGGAGCTGGTTCTTTGAAAAGATTAAGAAGATTGACAAATCTTTTTTTCTTGATTAACAAGACTAATCAAGAAAAAAGAAAAATGACCTAAATAAATAAAATCAGATATTAAAAAGGAGAAATAACAACTGACACCAAAGAAATACAAAGGAACGTAAGAAAATATTGTGAACAACTATATGCCAAAAAAATGAAAACCTGGGTGAAATAGATAAATTCCTAGAAACACACAATCTTGTAAAACTAAATCAGGAAGAATCAGAGAATCTGAATAGAGAGGTTACATCTAGTGAAATTGAAACAGTAATCACAAAACTCCCAACAAACAAAAGCTATGGTCCAGATGGCTCCTCTGGTATATTTTACCAAACATTCCAAGAAGAGCTAACACCTCTTCTTCTCAAGCTATTTCATAAAATTCAAGGGGAGAAAAGACTCCCAAACTCCTTTTAAGAGGCCAGAATTATTCTAATTCCAAAACCAGATAAAGACACTACAAAGAAAAAAATTATAGGCTAACATCCCTTATGAAATAATGCTAAAATCCTCAACAATATATTAGCAAACTGAATATAGCAACACATCAAAAAGATCATGTAGATATAGAAAATGTAGAAGCCGACTTCCGGCCAAGATGGAGGCGTAGGTAGACACACTTTGCCTCCTCGCACAACCAGAAGAGGAAAAACAACAATTTAAATAAACAAAACCAGCCAGATCTGACAGAAAATTGAACTGAGTGGCAGTCCGACAACCAAGGAGTTAAAGAAGACACATCCATCCAGACCAGTAAGTGGGGCGGAGCTGGGCAGAGAGTGCATGTAGTGAGACTGGTTTGTGGAGCAGTACTGGCAATGCTGCAGCTGCCCGGAGAGGGAGAGATGTGCAGCAGGCGTGCCTGACCAAAACGCGGCCAGCACACTTGGTGAAACTCGTGGCTGGCACACCTGGACCCAGCGGGGCTGAGACTGCTGGACTGGGTGGTCCCTCATTTGTATGCATAAACTGGGAGAAAAAGCTGGGGAGCGGAGCAGACTGCTCAACCCACCAATGCGGGGAAATAAAGCCTCAAATCACTGATTGAAAACACCTGTGTGTGTTGAGGCGGCAGTGGGAGGAACTCCAGGTCTCACAGGAGAATTCATTGGAGAGATTCACAGGGACTTGCAATTGTGCATGCCCACTCACCCACCCCGGAGCCAACAAAGAAGGGCCCAACTTGCTTCTGGGTAGCGGTGGAAGTGCAGAGAACGGAGCAAGCGCCTTTGTTCTCTCAGGACCTGCCCCCTCAGGCTGCGTCACAACACAGTAACATGGGTTACCCTGCCCTGATGAACACCTAAGGCTCCACCCCTTAAAGTAACAGGCACACTGAGAAAAAAAATGGCTCAAATGAAAGAAAAGATCAAAGCTCCAGAAAAAATACAGCTAAGCCACAAAGAGATAGCCAACCTATCAGACGCACACTTCAAAACACTGGTAATCAGGATGCTCACAGGATTGGAAGAAAGGTGATTGAAACTGGTTGAACAAATGAAGGATACAATAAAGGAAATGAGGGGAAATCTGCAGGGAACCAATAGGGATGAGAAGGAAACTGGGACTCAAGTCAACGGAGTGGAGCAGCAGAAAGAAAAAAAACATCCAACCAGAAAAGAATGAAGAAACAAGAATTCAGAAAAATGAGGAGAGGCTTAGGAACCTCCAGGACACCTTTGAATGTCCCAACATCTGAGTCATAAGGGTGCCAGAAGGAGAAGAGGAAGACCAAGGGATTGAAAACATTTGAACAAATAATGGAGGAGAACTTCCCCAAGTTGATGAAGGAAATAGACTTCCAGGAAGTCCAGGAAGCTCAGAGAGTCCCAAAGAAGCGGGACCCAAAGAGGAACACACCAAGGTACATCATAATTACATTACCCAAGATTAAAAATAAGGAGAGAAGCTTAGAAGCAGCAAGAGAAAAGGAGACAGTTACCTACAAAGGAATTCCCATAAGACTGTCAGCTGATTTCTCAAAAGAGATCTTGCAGGCAAGAAGGGGCTGGAGAGAAGTATTCCAAGTCATGAAAGGCAAGAACCTACATCCAAGAATACTCTATCCAGATAAACTCTCATTTAGAATGGAAGGACAGATAAAGTGCTTCTCAAATAAGGTCAAGTTCAAGGAGTTCATCATCACCCAGCCTTTATTGTATGGAATGTTAAAGGGATTTCTATAAGGCATGGATGGATATCAACAGGGGAGTGGTAGGGGGAGAAAGGGGAAAAAGGTGCAGAGAATAAGTAGCATAAATTGTAGGTAGAAAACAGGGGGAGGTTAAGAATAGTATAGGAAATATAGAAGCCAAAGAACTTATGTGTATGACCCATGGACAAAAACTAAAGGGCAGGGAATGGGGGGTGGGTGGGGTGGAGGGGAAGAAAGGGGGAAAATGGGACAACTGTAATAGCATAATCAATAAAATATATTTAAAAAATCATATACTATGATCAAGTGGGATTTATTTCAGGAATGCAAGGCTTGTACAACATTTGCAAATCAATGAATATGATTTACCATAAAAATAAAATGAAGGATAAATACCACATGATCATATCAATAGATGCAGAAAAAATGTTTGATAAAAGTCAGCACCTATTTTTGATAAAAACTCTCAGCAAAGTGGTATTAGAGGGAACATACCTAAACATAATAAAGGCCATATATGACAAAGCCACTGCCAAATTATACTCAATGAGCAAAAACTACAAGCATTCCCCTTAAGATCAGGAACAAGACAGGGATATCCACTTTCACCTCATTTATTCAACGTAGTACTGGAAGTCCTAGCCACAGCAATCACATAAGAAGAAAGAAAAGGTGTCTGTATTGGAAAGACTTAAAACTGTCATTATTTGCAGATGACATGATACATTACATAGAGAATCCCAAACATTCCACCCAGAAAATACTAGAATTGATAAATGAATTTAGCAATGTAGCAGGATACAAAATTAATGTGATAAATCAGTTGCATTTTTATATGCCAATAGTGAACTAATAGAAAGGAAAATTAAGAAAATAATCCAATTCACAATTGCTACAAAAATAAAATACCTAGGCATAAACCTAACCAAGGATGTAAAAAGCCTATACTCAGAAAATTATAAGACACTGAAGAAAAAATAGAAGATACAAATAAATGAAGTACATACCGTGTTCATGGATAGGAAGAATTAACATCATTAATATGTCTATACTACCCAAAGCAATCTATAAATTCAACACAATTCCTATCAAGATTCCAATGATGTATTTCACAGACTAGAACAAATACTTCAAAAATTTATATGGAACCACAAAAGGCCCCAAATAGCAACAGTGATCCTGAGAAAGAAGAACAAAGTTGGAGGAATCACACTACCTAATATCACACTATTAAATAAGGCCATAGTAATTAAAACAGCATGGTACTGGCATAAAAACAGACACATAGATGAATGGAACAGAATAGAGAGCCCAGAAATAACCCCACACCTTTTTAGTCAATATTTGACAGAGGAGGGAAGCACATACAATGGGCTAAATGTAGTTTATTCAGTAAGTGGTGTTGGGAAAATTAGATGCAGAAAAAATGAAACTAGACCACCTTTTTGCACCACACACAATAATAAATTCAAAATGGACCAAAGACTTAAATATTACAGCAAAAGCCATAAAAATTATAGGAGAAATCATAGGCAGCAAAATCTCAGACATTTCTTGTAGCAATATTTTATCAGATATATCTCCCAAGCCAAGGGAAGCAAACAAACAAAAAATAAACAAATGGGACTGCATCAAACTAAAAAGTTTTTGCACAGCAGAGAAAAACATCGGCAAAATAACAAGACAACCCAGAGAACATATTCACTGATACATCTGGTAAGGGGTTAATATCCAAAATTTATAAAGAACTTACAAAACTCAACAACAAGGAAACAAACAACCCAATTTAAAAATGGGCAAAGGACCTGAATAGACATTTCTTTAAAGAGGACATACAGATGGCCAATAGACATGAAATGATGCTCAAAGTCACTAATCATCGGAGAAGTGCAAATTAAAACCACAATAAGATACCATCTTACACTGGTCAGAATGGCTATCATCAGTAAATCAACAAGTGCTGGCAAATATATAAAAAATGGGGAATGCTTTTGCACTGTTGGTGGGAATGCATATTGGTGCAGCAACTGTGGAAAGCAGTATGGAGGTACCTCAAAAATTAAAAATAGATCTGCTTTTGACTGAGCCATCCTACTTCTGGGCATATATCCAAAGGAACTCAAAACACTAATTCGAAAGAACATAAGCACCCCTATGTTCACTGCAGCATTATTTAAAATTGCCGAAATATGGAAGCATCCCAAGTGTCCATCATTAGTTGATTGGGTAAACCAACTGTGGGGCATTTGCACAATGGAATACTACTAGGCCATAAAAGAGAAGAAAATTTTACCCTTTGCAGAAGTGTAGGTCAACCTGGAGATCATTATGCTAAGCAAAATAAGCCAGTCAGAGAAAGACAATTTCATTCATATGTGGAATCTAATGAACAAACTGAGCTAACAAGGAAAATGGGGACAGACTCATAGATGGAGAGCATAATGGGATGGGAGGTGAGAGGGTAAACGGATTGAGCAAAAAGGCAAAAGGACTCAGGGACGTGGACAACAGTGTGGTGATTGCTCAAGGGGTGGGAGTATATGGGGACTAAATAGTAATAGGAAAATACAATAAAGACTAAATTAAAAAGAAAAAAATGTGAACGATTCTGATAAAAGTAAATAAATTTAGCAATGTAAAATACAAGATAATTTACAAAAATTACCTTTTTTAAAGAAATGAGCTTTTATGAAATGAAAATTATAATTATGCCACCTATAATTGTATCATAAATATAAATGCTAAAGAATAAACTTAAAAAATATATGAGGCCTATGTACTGTAAACTACAAAATCATTCCTGAGATATATTAGAGAGTACTAAAATAAGTCGACAAATTTGCTATTATTGTGCATAAGTACACACAGTATAATTAAGATATCTTTTCTTCCCAATGTGATCTATACCTCAAATGCAAGGGTTGGAAGGGGATAATGGGGGAAAGAAAGGGAAGGGTCAAGTTGAGGAACATGTATAGAGGACCCATGGACAAGGATAACATGGGGAAGGACTAAAGTGGGAGGGGCGGTGCACAGGGCAAGGGAGAGCAATAGGGAAATATGGGCAAAACTGTATTTGAACAACAATAAAACATTTTAAAAAATCCAATAGGGTTTTTTTTTTTTTTTTTTTTTTAGAGAGAGAGAGGGGAAGGGAGGGAGACGGGGAAGGGAGGGAGTCAGAGAGGGAGAGAAACAGCAATGTATGGTTGCTCCTCACATGGCCCTCACTGGGGACCTGGCCTGCAACCCAGGCATGTGCCCTGACTGGGAATCAAACCGGGACCCTTTGGTTCCCAGCCCGTGCTCAATCCACTGAGCTACACCAGCCAGGGCTCCAATAGGTTTTTTTAAAATGTTAGGATGATTTTAAAATTCATGTGAATGTATTATTGAATTGTACAATGGAAACTTATATAATTTTATTAACCAATGTCATCCCAGTAATCAGAGGGGCAGAAAGGAGGCTTCTGGGGAGTGGGTACCATTCTACTTCTTGAACTGGCTGCTGGTTGGACGGGAGTGTTCATTTTGCTAAAATTCATCAAATTGTGTATATGAGATATGTGCATAATATGTAGATTATACATAAAAAAATATAGTAATAGCCAAAAAGTAAAAATAAAATTCATGTATAAATGCAAAGACTTAGAATAGTTCCCTAAATAAAAAAAAAAAGAAAAAATTGGAGGAAATACCTAACTTCAAGACTCATTATAAGGCTACAGTAATCAAGCAGGATGGTGTGGGATAGAAATAGACAACAGATCAATGGAATAGCCTGCAGTCCTGAAAAAGACCCACACTTATACAGTTATTTGATATTTTGAGCAACGCAGCATGGCAACTCCATATGGAAAGGAAAATCTTTTTAGCGAGGATACTTGAGCAGCTGGCTAGCCATGAGGAAAAAAATGAACCTCAACTTATACATCATACCATGGATTAAAGTTAATTAGAGAGTTTTCATAGACCTAAAAGTGAAATGAAAAATGTAAAGCTTCATGAAGAAAATGTGGTAGATTATCTTTATGAACTTGGTGTGAGTGAAAGCAAGAAAACACTAATAATAAAAGGAAACTAAATGATAAAATAAATTTCATAAAAATTAAATATTATTCACTAAAAGCCAGCATTAATAAGCTGAATATGCAAGCTACAGAAAGAAAATATGTATATTGAAAAATATGTATATCTGACAGAAAACTTTATCTCAAATGAAGAATATCTACAATTTGTAATAAAAGGACAACCCCTTCCCTCCATACATTCCACCATGAAATGGGCAAAATACCTGAAAAGGCACTTGACCGAAGAAGATAAATAAATGGCCAATGATCACAGGAAAAAGTTCTCACCATCATTAATCATCTAAAATAAAAAATAAAAAAATAAAATATTACTAAACACCTACTGGAACGATTAAACTTTAGAAAACTGAAAACATCAAGTGTCAGCAAGGATGTGAACCCCCTGGATGTACATACATTGCTACACGGGGTAGACAAGGACTGTGTCTGGCACTTTGTCATAACTTAAACATGTTCCTATCCCATGATGCAACAATTCCTTATTTCTAGGTATATTTCCAAAGAGAAATGTAAATGTGTATGTGCAAAAATGCATGTACATAAATGTTCATGCAGCATTATTAACATCCAAAAATAGAAACACCTCAAATGTCCAAAGGCAGAATGGACAAACTGTGATACTTTATTTACCCAGCAATAAAAAGGAACAACTACTGATATGCCAGCATGGGTGAATACTAAAAGCATGTTATTGAGCAAAAGAAGCCCAACAAAAAAAAAAGGGTACATACTGAATTATTTCATTTATATGAGTTCTAGGACAAGAAAAAGTAATCTAATAAAACAAAGTTAGAACATTTGTGCCTGAGGGGTGGGGAACTAAGAGACTTCCAGGCTACTCTTTATCTTCACTGGAATGTGAGTTACATGGATCTATGCATTTATTAAAATTATATACTTAAAACTGTCCATTTTTTCTGTGTGTAAGTTATACCTGAATTGAAATTAAATTAAAAAAATTTTAAGTAAGTAGAGGTAAAAAATTTTACATAAATCTTATGGAAATGCAATAAAATCTCATAGATTACAAATTGAGGGGTAAATTGTTTCTTTCATGGTTGTCCTACTTTTTACTTAATATTTTAGAAATTTTATCCTATGGGAGATTTTATTTTCTCATATAACAGAAAGTGTAGAAGTAGAAAAGATCCAGAATTTCTTTATTCAGTAGTTCACTGGTTTCATCAAACAGTTCTATTGTCCTGTGTTACACTCCTCAGCATTTGTTCTTAAGATCATTTCCTGTTATTGGCTATTTTGAATGCATTTGTACCGGGCATCTGTACATAGACAATGATGCCCAGCAGAATGAAGGACTACAATTTTCTTGTGTCACTTGAACTTTATTATGAAATATTTCAGACATATTAAATACCATATAATTAATATATGTAGGGCTGAAAAAAAGAATAATAGTGAAACAAGCATGCATGACTTCATCACCCAGCTAGAAGAAATAGACATAAAGCATAGTCTTGAGCCCATCAGTAGATGAGTGGATATAAAAGCTGTAGTACATTTACACAATGGAATATTATGTGGCCATAAAAAGAAGGAGCTCCTACCTTTTGTAACAGCATAGATGGATCTGGAGATTGTTATGCTAAGTGAAATAAGCCAGTTGGTGAAAGACAAATACCGTATGATTTCACTTATATGTGAAATCTAATGAACAACAAAGTTGACAAACAAAATATAACTAGAGGCATAGATACTTGAAACTGACAGCTGTCAGAGGGGAGGGGTGTGGAGGGACTGGATGAAAGAAGGTGAGATTAGCCGAAGAACATATGTGCATAAACCATTGACACAGACAACAGTGTGTTGATGGCCAGAGGGAAGGGGTTTGGGGGCTGAACGAATGTGGGCAAACAATAAAAGAGTCAACAATAAAAATAAAGTTAAATAAAATAAAGTAAAATAAAATTAAAAAGTAAAATAAAATAAAGAACACTGTGGAAAACCCCTGTACGCTCCTTCTTGGTGGCATTCTTCCCATCCCCAGGAGAGACATCCAATCTTTTGAACTTTGCATTTTTTTTAATCTTCTGATTTTCTTTATAGTTTTATCATAGCCAAAAAAAAAAAAGTATTCCTAAAGAATAAATTATTTAGTTGGGAATATTTTGGAACTTTCATAATTTAAATTAACATGAGTTCTTTTCATTTGCTTAATATAATTAAGACATTTTGTCATGTTGAGATTTGTTTTTTTCTTCAATCATTTTACTGCTATATGGTATTCCACTAAATGAATATACCATGGTTTATTTATACATTGTTCTGTCTATGAATATATTTTCCAGTTTTTCTGGGCTCTCTATTCCTTTAATTGATGTTCTACCTCTGCATCAACCCCACATAACTTTACTTAGTAGAACTTCAAAATAAACCTTGATCTGTGGGAGAGCAATTCTCTCTTACCCCTCACAGACAAATGCCCACTTTGTTCTTCAAGAATGTTTTACATATTCTTGTTCTTTCATTCTTCCTTAAATTTAAAAAATCTGCACAAGTTCCAATGTAAAACTTTTTTTTTTTTTGTAATTCAGACCTTCCTTTGGGATTGTTTTGCTTGCTTCAGAAGTTTAAAATTTCCTATCAGAAATTTTTGTAGGTATAGCCAATGGGACCTACCACCATAGACAGGTTCTAAGCTTTATTTCCTGTACTCTGCATGCAGCTGGTTACAAACTAAAGTTCTAGTCTTCAGACATCAGCAGATAGCATGGGGACAAGTGGCAGCTTTAGCTCATTTACTTCTCTACCTGAATGCTTTCACATTGTCTTCAACCCCTCAGAAATTTTCTTGCCTTTTTGGGCAGCTCAGCTGTACACTTTAAAAGCTATTTTGTATATTTCACTTAATTTTTTGAGGAGTTTTGCCTTGAGAGTGGTTTTCAGGATATCTAATCTTTCATATTGCCAGAAACAAGTCTTGGGTCGATGTGGTTTTAAAATTCTTTAATCTTACAGAATTGTGTCTTGTACACAATAAACATTCAACAAATTTAACTGAACTAAATAAGATTTCAGTTTCTCTCATGCTGCCTCATCATTCCCAGTACCCAGTGCCTAATTTAGCATTTACACTACTAGATAATTTTTATCCTCTCCATAAAACTTTACAGAATTATAAAATATTTCAAACATACAGAAAATAATATAATTGAAATATTTATACTTACCACCAAGATTAAACAGATGTTAATATAGTGCCCTATGTTCTTTATTCTGTGGTTATATGGTTATTAAACAAAGCAGTGTATATTATCATAAGCTCTAATTCAATTACTCCAATTTCTGAATGTAATTTTATTATAAATTACATTTTAATTAATAGTCCCCTTTTCTGAAATAAACATCTTTATTTAAACTCTTGAAAAGATGTTTGGGAATTTTTTAAATTAGAAGCCTACAACTTAAATTGCTGTATAATAGGATATAGTTACCTTTAATTCATTAAGTATACCCAATTTCTTTTTTCTTTTTTTAAAATATATTTTATTGATTATGCTATTACAGTTGTCCCATTTCCCCCCTTTTCTTCCCCTCTGCCCCCACACTTCCCTCATTCCCCACCCTTTAGTTTTTGTCCATAAGTCATACACATAAGTTCTTTGTCTTCTACATTTCCTATAGTATTCTTAACCTCCCCCTGTCTGTTTTCTTCCTACCATTTATGCTACTTATTCTCTTCACCTTTCTCCCCTCTCTCCCCCTACCACTCCCCTGTTGATATCCCTCCATGCCTTATATAAATCCCTTCAACATTTCATATAATAAAGGCTGTATGGTGATGAACTCCTTGAACTTGACCTTATCTGAGAAGCACTTTATCTGCCCTTCCATTCTAAATGAAAGTTTTGCTGGATAGAGTATTCTTGGATGTAGGTCCTTGCTTTTCATGATTTGGTATACTTCTCTCCAGCTCCTTCTTGCTCGGAAGGTCTCCTTTGAGAAATCAGCTGACAGTCTTACGGGAATTCCTTTGTAGGTAACTGTCTCCTTTTCTCTTTCTGCTTCTAAGATTCTCTCCTTATTTTTAATCTTGGGTAATGTCATTATGATGTGCCTTGGTGTGTTCCTCTTTGGGTCCCGCTTCTTTGGGACTCTCTGAGCTTCCTGGACTTCCTGGAAGTCTATTTCCTTTGCCAGGTTGGAGAAATTCTCCTTCATTATCTGTTCAAATAAAAGTTCAATTTCTTGGTCTTCCTCTTCTCCTTCTGGCAGCCCTATGATCTTGATGTTGGGCCGTTTACAGATGTCCTGGAGGTTCCTAAGCCTCTCCTCAGTTTTTTGAATTCTTGTTTCTTCATTCTTTTCTGGTTGGATGTTTTTTTCTTTCTGCTGGTCCACTCTGTTTATTTGAGTCCCAGTTTCCTTCTCATCCCTATTGGTTTACTGCACTTTTCCCCTCATTTCCTTTATTATATCCTTCATTTGTTCAACTAATTATGACCATCTTTCTTCCAATCCTGTGAGCATCCTGATTACCAGTGTTTTGAAGTGTGCTTCTGATAGTTTGGCTATCTCTTTGTGGCTTAGTTGTATTTTTTCTGGAGCTTTGATCTGTTCTTTCATTTGGGCCATTTTCTTTTCTCAGCCTGTTACTTTAAGGGGCGGAGCCTTAGGTGTTCACCAGGGCGGGGTAGTCCATGTAGTTGTGGTGTGACACAGCCTGTGGGGGCGGGTCCTGAAAGAACAATGGTGCTTGCTCTGCTCTCCGAACTTCTGCCACTACCCACAAGCAAGTTGGGCCCTTCTGTGCTGGCTCCCGGGTTGGTGGGCGGGCCTGTGCTGTTCCAAGACCCTGTGGGTCTCTCCAGTGAACTCTCCTGTGAGGCTGGGAGTTCATCCCACTGCCGCCTCAACCCCCACAGGTATCTTCAATCGGTGGTTTGAGGCTTTATTTCCCTGAGTTGGTGGGTTGCATGGTCTGCTCTGCTCCCCAGCTTCTTCTCCTGTGTTATCTGTGTGCGTTTGAGGGACTGCCCAGTCCACCAATCTCGGCCCTGCTGGGTCCACGTGGGCCAGCTGTGGGTTTCACCGAGTGTGCTGGCCACGGTTCGGCCAGGCTCACCTGCCATGGGCCTCTCCGGGCAGCTGGAGAGTTGCTGGTACCACTCCACAAACCGCCCTCTCACTGCTTGCTCTCTGCCAGCTCTGCCCTGCTTACCCGTCCGGATGAATGTGTCTTCTTCAACTCCTTGGTTGTCATACTTCTACTCAGTTCGATTTTCTGTCAGATATGGCTGTTTTTGTTTTTTTGAATTCTTGTTTTTCCTCTTTTGGTTGTGCAAGGAGGCACAGTGTGTCTACCTATACCTCCATCTTGGCCGGAAGTCAGGTATACCCAATTTCTTATTTCTTTTCTTTATAATTGTGATGATGTCCATCATTACATAAGACAGGCCATTTTTACCTTATCTTATTATTTAATACTTACAATTTGTGAGAAGTTTCTAGTTGTAGTTGGAATAAGGATTATGCTGAAATATATCGTACATAACACATTGTGTATAATTCGAATTATACTAAAGTATACTAAAGTTTATACTTTTTTTCTATAGGTATTTATGAGCCTCCATTTATTGTACTACTGCAGTGAACCAACCTTGGATGTGAAAATTGCCTTTTGTCAGGTGTGTGTTCCTTACAGGTAAAACAAGGTACAGTATATTCCCTTGTATCTCCGTTTTGCCATTCCATCCTGTACTTGTTCCACACCAAATTAAGTACTTATGTAATATTAAAAGTAGCTTAGGAAGTAGAAATGGATACTTAGATGTTTTTCTCTCCCTAGTTCATTTAAGTGAGGATAGGAATGAAAAGAGTTTTTTAATGATTATAATTATAGTATTTAATTACTTTGTAAAGTGATTTCTTATTAGATTTCACTTATACTTAACATTTTTAATATTTCTTTTCAAATCTTTGAAATGAGGCTTTAATCATGAAAAGAGCTGAAGTCTCTGTTATTCCTCATCCTAAGGGCTGATGAGCCTCAAGTCGAGGAGCTCCAATACTCATATGAAATAACATGCTGATCAGTAATAAAATCTAAACAATAATAATGACAAATAAATAATAAACTTAATAAACAAATTTCACCTATAATGATCAGTAAGAAGGTGGCAACAATGATTGGTGGTGTGAATGGATCAGGTGAGAGTCTGTTCTCTTCTTCATATGAACTCTGTTCTTCAGAAAGAGGCTGCCCGAGGTTTCTGTGCATTACATATGTTTAGTGTATGTTTAGGTATGTTTAGGGAAGTCCTAACCTAAGCCTTTTGTCAATGTGCAATTAATAGTGCTCCCTTTTATTTTCAGGAATGGTTCTTGGAAAATAAATTTTATGGTAACTCTACTTACACCTCAAGCAGAGAACTTCACATCAGTTTCTCTGTAGTAATTTTCATTGTATTTTCTCATTTAACTGTGCTGTAAGTAGAGAATGATGTGTGTCCACTGAAACAAGCTTTAAAAAACTACTCTGCAGCTTCTATTACTTTAATACAATCTTTTCTGATTCTATTAATACTTGATTATTATATAAAATATACAAAAATATAAAGGGAAACAAAACATTGGTATATTTACTCTCCTGAGTATAGTTAGAATTGCTATGAAAGAGTAAAATGTTTTACCTACTATAAGATTTACTGATCTGCCTCATTACCCAGACCTCCAGGTGTAGTGACTGAAGCCTCAAGGCCTGTAAATAACTTCTCTTCTCTTATAAAAACTCTGGATCTGGACAAGACATCTTGGCTAGAAATTGTAGATCTACTGCTTATTAGCCATTTAGTTGTAATCTTGAGCAAATTAGCCTCTCTGTGCTTGTTTCCTTATATGGGAAAAGGGGAAAATAATACTACCCATCTTCTACAGTTATGAAAATTGAATTAGTTGACACAGAGCACTGAGAATAGTGCTGGAAACTATGTTTGTTAAATAAATAACTACATTTTAAATAAATTTACGTTTACTCTTCTGGAGCTCCCATTGAATTCCATTGTTTTAGTTATTATCAATATCTTAAATACTCCTGCAGTTATATGTCCTACCCAAACCTTTCTCCAAAACCAGACTTGTAGATTCAACTGCCTTTCTACATCTCTGCTTAGACATCTAAGAGGCATATCAAACTATGCACATTCCAAACCAAGCCCTTGATCTTTCCACTGAAATCCCTCTGCTCTAATTGAGTAAATGCTAAATCCATCTTTCCAGTTGCTTAGAACAAAGTCTTTGGAGTCATTGTGGGCAACACTTCACATCCAGTATGTCAGCAAATTATGTTAGCTGTACATTCAAAATACATATGGAATCTCACCACTTCTTGCCATTCTCTCCATTACCAGTCTGATCTAAGAGACCGTTACTTCTCGTCTGGATTATTGCAAGAGCTTCCAATTTAGCTCATCCCCAAATAGAACTGAAAACTGATATTTGAAAAATACAGGTGAGATCACATTGTACTTTGGCTAAAAACAACAAAACAGAAAAATCTTTCAATGTTATCCCGTTTCACTTGTGGTAAAAACTCAAATTCTTATAATAAATCGCCAAACTTTACCATGTAGCCACTAGAGACGCCTCCCTGAAATGTTCTTCCTTTATTGTTCACTTGGCCTACTCCTTCACCCCCTCCAGGGCTTTGCTCAAATGTCCTTTTTAAGGGAGATTTTCCTGACTATCCTATTTAAAATGGCCTCTTCTTATCCTACACTGCCAATTCAACTTCCCTGCCTTTCTTTTTTTCCACCATAACAAACTTTTTATTTATTGGGGAGGGAGGGAGGGAGGGAGGGAGTGAGAGAGAGAGAGAGAGAGAGAGAGAGAGGAGAGAAACATCTATTTGTTGTTCCACTTATTTATGCATTCATTGGTTGATTCATGTGTGTGCTCTGACCGGAGATAGAACCTGTGACCTTGGCATATTGGACGATGCTCTAACTGACTGAGCTACCTGGTCAGGGACTTGTTTTTACATTTTAGATTTTTGGAGAAGTTGTCTGCCATCTCCAGACACTAAATTTAGAAGCCAACTTCATATAAGGATGGTTTAAGGGAATCAGTAGATTGACCATGAGTATATTTGAGTGTCTTTGTGGTTTTTAAATGAATGGTCACTTATGATTTTGAAATATAAACTGATAAAACTTTTCTTTACTATTTTAGTTTTTCATGTAACGGAGAAAGATAATTTTTTAGCTCTCTTTTTAAGGAATTTCTTCTCTTGTGTATTATATAAGGGAACTCAACTCTGACTTTCTTCTAGACATGCTTTGATATATTTCATTTAATTTTTCATTCAGTTTCTAAAATCCAAATATACATGCTTTAGTGCATGGTCTGTCTGTGGGTGAATTATTAAAGACACAGCAAATTATTGTAGAAAGACAGCACATTATGAATCATGAAATGAATCATTTACATATATATACTATCAGGATAATAACAAACCTACCTACATTTATGAATAAATGTTTCATGTTGCTTAACAATAGTTTTTTTTTATATGCCTACATGTAAGGATGGCTATAGCAAATTTTAAGAGTAAATTTAGTGTCAGATTTATGTCTTAATTTTTGTGTAGATATTTTTCTAAAAATGTATTAAGTAATGAATAGAATAGAATCAGCTATGAATGAATAGAATCAGCTATGTTACTAAAGATTAGCTGACAAATAATGTAAAGGTCACAAGATTAGGTTTTGTAATGACGAGCTTTTCTGTATTGGTTAATTGTTATGTCCTTGGTTTGCTTGAAGCACAAAGGTTGGACTTGATGTCTTGTTGAGTAATCTTAACCCAAATATTAATGTAGCTTATTAATATTATGAGATTAGTTATGGTTGAAGTATTAATAAGATTAAATGAAATTATTGCTTACATCTTTCAAAATAGTTGTGCTGTAAATTATCCAAGAATATCTGCAATTTGCAGTGTATGGTTAATTATACTCTATAAGAAAAGCATCAATTGTATGTTTCATCTTGATCTATATAGTGTTCTTAAGTAATCAACTAATTCTCTAAATGCATTATTTTAATTTTATTATTCTTTTGATGTGAGGCTTTGCAAAATATATTGAGTGATAATTTTACTTTTCTGCACAGGAATTATCTGAGATTGTGGTGTATGATAAACAAGGCCTAAATTTTTCGGTAAATGAAAAGGAATAGTGTCCATTTTGGTTCTGGGTTCCAAAATCAGTTCTAGTCTAGACTGTGTCATTTAACACTTTTGTTCATCCTCTCTAAAAGTGAATATTTATTTGGCTATATACTTTATACATCTCTAATTTAATACCAAAAAAGGTCAAGGCAGTTAAAAAAGTATGTATTCAAAGATATGAAAACCAAGACTTTGGAGAATGTAGAGCCACTCAAGTTAAAAACTAATTAGATCTTTTTATAATTGTACAATGAAAGAATGATAATAATATGATTATACTTAAGAATAATGTTCTTCATTGTGTAAGTGAAAACAGGGCATGTTTCATATTCTTTTATTTTTTTAAAGATTTTATTTATTTATTTTTAGAGAGAGGAGAAGGGAGGGAGAAAGAGCAATGTATGGTTGCCTCTCACATGGCCCTCACTGGGGACCTGGCCTGCAACCCAGGCATGTGCCCCGACTGGGAATCGAACCGGGACCCTCTGGTTCCCAGCCCGCGCTCAATCCACTGAGCCACACCAGCCAGGCCATATTCTTAAAGATAGTGTTTGGTAAACTCTAATTTTTTCTCCTAAAAAATCCAAAGATCTATTTTAGAGATAAGTCAGTGAAATCCAGATAACTAACTTTAAACCTTTTGATTCTTAAGTGACTCTTTACTGTCCTTATGATAAAACCAGACCTCTCACACCCACCCTGTAAAGTTTATTTATTTTTATTCTTATTTATTTGTTTGGAAATTTTGACCTGCCTTGATTATATAATATTATTTATTATTGCTATTTTGTACTTCTTTTTTATTGCAGAAAAATTAGGAATCTGTAGCTCAAAAGATGAAGAATTTAATGTGTTTAGCTTAGATCATTGTGATAGTAGTTTAGATTATTGTGATAATGAAGCAGAAGCTCTATATTATTAGTGCCTGGAACATTGCTTGGTGCATTTGAAGAGCAAAGTAAATATTTGTCGAATGAAAAACATACCACGGCAATAGACAGGCCTTAAATCTCAGTGACTTACCCAAGCAAAATTTTATTTCCTGTTATACAAAGTTTAGTACAGGTTACCAAGTGCTCTTGTTTATCCGATGAGTCAGGAATTGCAGCTTCTGTCATAATGTGACTCAGGACTTTAGGCTCTTGACAGCTTGTGATGTTGTAGCAAAGATACCAGTGTGTGAAAAGTGATGGATTGTGGGGGCATGTTCGTAACTCCAGCCACTTCTGCTATTGTCCATTCACCAGCAATAGTTACACGGCCCCAACAGGACTGCAAGGGAGGCTGGGAAACATAGTGGAGCGCATGGATATTCCTAGAGTATTGCCTCTACCACAGATGAAGACACAGAAATGAAATATTTTATTACCTGACCATTCTGAACCCCATGGGTTACATGCTGATTTTATAGCAGTATCATAATGCCAGGGGATGGCATTATGGCTTAGGCCAAATTTGGTTAAAAACACTCTTAAACTGCTAATTAGCTATGTGTCTTTAAATGTTATCTGATTCTCAATAATAATGATAATTACAGGTATAATAAGCTTTGTTGAGAGTCTTCTGTAAGCTTATCCAATGCTAAGAACTTTACATAGATTATCTCATGTAACTCTCTCACTGATGAAAGGGAGCAGATGTCCTTATTCCATAAAAAAAGGATGCTAAGGCTAACTGTAAAATAACATGCTCCAGACGTCTCAGTCAGGATTCTTAGAGAAAGCTGAGTTTTTACCCTTTGCTAAAACTCTCAGTCTAAGATTTCTCAATTGCAACTGAGAATACTAATTCTTACATAAAATGATTTATGCGCCTCCTAGCACAGTCCTATGCTTTTTCAGCCCCATGCTTAGCAGAGCTGCAAGCAGGAGTAGTTTCCTTCCTTCATATATAAAGAACTGGCCGGCAGAGCCATGCCTGCTCTGCTGTTGATTTATGTGCTTGTTCACTTAATTGATAATAATGATTAAACGTAATTTAAGTCTTAAAGTTTTTACCATGTAATCGATTTGTCGTAAGTCATTGATTCCACAGAATAACTGTCTCTGGGCCCGTCCAATACAAACGTTATACACATGCCAGGCTCTAATCCTCCCTAGGGAGTAACACTGCAAGAAACAGTGGAGGAAATATGCTCCTGACAGAGCAAGGCCTAATCCAAAATGTTGTTAAGTTCTGTTGTCTCAAATCTCCCCCTTTAAAAACTGATATGTTAACAATGTGGTTCAGGTTTAAAACAGGTTAAACACATGCTTTTGAACACATAATGAACAGAACAGCAGGCATTGTTTCTGTAAACTTTATGTAACAATCTTGGAGTGGCATCATGAAGGTCCTCAATAAGCTAGGCATAACTATGAGAATGACTAGCTCAATGTCATTTGTGCTAAAAGCAGAATCATCACTTTAGATAGAGACTTTTTGGTATCCAAAAGACAAAATTAAAAGCATACAGATTGACCAGTTAATTTTCTGGAGATGCATTTTGTAGCTAATTCATTTTGCCTACCTTCTTGAAACAGATCAATGTAATATCATAACACTTTAATAGTGCCTGACACCCAGTAAGTGTTCAATAAATGTTCAATAAATAAATGAAATTAGGCCCTTTAAATTTCTATGCAGTTCTGAAAACCCAGCTCTTCATCACCAACATCAGATTGTCTGCTTCAAAATGAGTTGTTTAAGGTTCAGTTAAAGTCAAACTCTAGACTGAGACAAGAGATAAATAAAAGAAGGACATGGTTTTTATTCATTTCTTTTGATTTTCTAAGCTCTATTCCCATAGCTCACCTTGTCAAAGAGACATAAGCCACAGACATCATTGTTCTAAATTATTTTGGCTAAACTAGTGAGTGGTTTAGCAAAAAAAAAAAAAAAAAAAAAGGAAAGAGAACATGTTTTGGAGTTGGATGAACTTCAGTTCATATTAATTCAGACCACTCATTAATAATTCTAAGACTTTGAGCTAATTAATGACTCTGCATGTCACTTTTCTCAGCTGTTGTTAGTGTTAAATATAGTATACAACAGAATACAGAGTTCACCTTTAGTGAGTATGCAATTAATACTGGTTCACCTTTCTTTTCGTGTCTTTGATTAAAAAATATTGTATCTAATGCCTGTTGTTTGATTCCAGGCTTATTATAGAAAGAACTATTGAATACATTTTTCCTATTGAAGTTAAGTGCTAGAGAAATTTTCTATGATATGATAAATCTTTACTTTTTCTATGGTATGATAAATGTATGAGATTAATGAATCAAAACTTGCCACTCATTGTGGTTTTGTGTCGACATTATTTTTTCCTTTGGCTTCCAGAAGCATGACACTAAGCTTCGTGCTCCAGGCAGTAGATATTCATAACTTAATCTTCTGGTAAAATTGGTATCTCCCAGCCTCTGATTTATTTGACATTTGTTCTTAAAACTAGATTTAATTGTTTTAAATGTTCCTCTATTATGGTGAACTGCACAAATCCTTTTTTGGACCTACACAGAATATACTCATACATAATAAGTAAATGAAAGAATAAAATGACTAGTTCAAGGTTTTGTTGCTATCGAGTGTAGAACTAATCCAGGCATGGTGCCGTTTTCCAGCTATATCATTGAAAAGAAGCCAAGGACACTTAACCCCTAAAAAATTTTAAACCTCAATGTTTTCTCCTCTCCTCAGAAATTAATTAGCAGTAACATAGTACAGCCACACATAAATGAAAATTGGGAGGGAGTGCTTCTGGAATATAGGTTATTAAATTTGAGAAAAATGCAATCAAAGCTTTGGACACCTGCAGGATAAGGTCAGTAATTTGGGACATTTTTCTTTGCAAAGCTTCATAGCCAAAGCTAGTAACTGAGCTGATGAAGGGGACTCATTGCACAAGGCCCTTTCTTACAAGTTTACACAGAACGCAGTCTTTTCACAGGACAGATTGTATTCCGACTCCCTCTCTGCCTACCAAATGGCAGTGGCAAGAAAGCCTTCTTTTAATACGGCTTTAAAATTTTTTAGCAGATGGGAGAGGGAGAGGAAGAGAGTTTGCTTTGAATTTTTCAAAGAAAATTCTATAACATTCACATAGAAATGATTGTTGAGTCATTTAAAATACAAGGTTAATATTCAGTAGAGGAATTGGTTATTTAAAAAAATGTTTTGATCAATAGAATAGACTATTCTAAGCCTATTGCTATTTTGTATCATATTGATCTTCAAAAGTTACCACTGTGGTGATCTATAATTTTTAAATATATTATTTCTTCTTTTTAATTCACTCTTAATCTACATATTAATTTCTTCTCTGGAAAGAGACTTTCCATTTTGATGAGCGTTTATGAATACCTGTGAATTTCAGACATTCTTCCCAAATGTTTTAGCATGAATTTAGCATAGAGAGATGCGGGAATGCTTATATTCATGAGCTAATTGAGAGAACATCCATCAGGCACTGTGTTGTACCCTGAGACAAGAGAGCGTATCCCTGGGAATATGACAGCGGGCCTGCTTAAACAGCTGCTGGTATCAGGGAGAGTCATCCTAATAATGTTTTTAACTTGACACCTTTTGTTTACTTGGTTTGACCTGCATTGCTTCCAGTTTTTGCCTCTCCAAATAGCCCTCTTTAATGGTGACATCTCTGATCTCCCCTATTTTTTTAAAAGGTTTTATTTATTTAGTTTTAGAGAGAAGGGAAGGGAGAGAGAAAGAGAGGGAGAGAAACATCAATATGTGAGAGAAACATCGAATGGCTACCTCTTGCAGGCCCCCAAATGGGGACTTGGCCCATGACCCAGGAGTGTGCCCTGACCAAGAATCAGACTGGACACCTTTTGGTTCACAGGCCAGCACTCAATTCACTGAGCCCCACCAGCCAGGGCTGTGGTGGTTCTGAGACTGATAGTTGCCAGGGGGTTGGGAGACTGGGTGAAAAGGTGAATGGGTTAACAAGTACAAATTGGTAGTTACAAATAGTCATGAGGATGTAAAGTAAAGCATAGGGAATATCATAAATTACATTGTAATAACTATGTATGGTGCCAGGAGGGTGTTGGAAATATTGGGGGATCACTTTGTAAAGTATGTGATTGTCTAACCACTATGCTATATACCTACAACTAATACAAAATAACATTGAATGTAAACTGTAACTGAAAAATAAAATTTAAATAAAATAAAATAGTCATTCTGCAAGTGTGGAGCTTCTTAGAAATGCAAACTCTTAGCCCTATCACTATTCCATTGTATCAGAAACTTTGCAATGGAGCTCAGTAGTCTGTTTCACAGGCTCCTCAGGTAGTTCTGATCCATGTTAAAACTTCAGATTCTCTGCCATAAGCTATTGGCCTTCTCATTAAGAATTTTTTGTTTTCCATTTTTGGGTTCTACTCATCAGAGCTCTTTGTTTCTTCTCTTCTTGGGTTCAGATCATAAGTTATGTGACCTGAGCTAAGGATATTCTAAAACATAGAACTGGAGACATTTTTTTTTAGCATTGATAATATTTTTCCATAGCATGCTTAATGGCACATTTTTATAGGCATTTAGAGAAAAGTTTGAACTTTATGTCATGACAAGGAAGACTGCATGGAAATTGGGGATAAAATATACTGCATTAAATATGTTCTGAGCTTTGGGAAACTCAATTTGGATTTGTAGGCTTATGATGCAAATGAGATCTGGAGGAAATTCTTCAACAACGTATTTGCCATCCAAGAAAATTTCTAATCCTGTTATCCCAGTGTCTTACTGCTGATAATTAAAATAGCCTTTTCCCAAGTATTTGAGGCACTTCCAAGAACATATTTTCTAACTTTTAGATTTTATTTAAAGTTTAATTCAAAATTAAATATAAAGAGGATACTTGAAAGAAAATTGTGTATGAATTCACAAATACTGTAATAATGATTTTCAGTCTTACTGTAAGAAATTATGTGCTCTGGAATGAAAATAAAAGATTACGGAGTAATTAGAAAATATGTCTGAGCATTGGGCATTTCATCTGCAAGGTTTTTATTTGTGTCTTTTTGACTGGGAATTCTCCTGTTGCTAAAAGCTTTGCTCCTGGTATAAAATCTGTGATTGCTTACCCATTTTACCCAACTACAACCAAGTTGATGTATAGTTTCCCTGTTATATAAATAGTCCTGTTGTAGATATGCATTGCAAAAAAACCAAGGGGACTTGTCAGCAGTGTGAACAATTGCCATGATGCAATGACGTGTCCTGTGAGAGCACTGAGGTGTTAGGTAATCCTTGTCCTAACTGGGACACTGGTTTCCAGTTCGTGTGTGTGCCATGCATGAGCAATAGAGTCTAGCAGTCCATAGAGACACAAAGTGTGCTCCCGGAGGCAGATGCAGAAATACTGTTTCTGTGCTTAGTAAGTGTTTTACTCTTTAAATATCTCAGGCAGAGCTGTGTGATCTGTTTTACAATCTTGAGGGGTAAACCCCTCCAGTGTGTGGCTCTCAACTTTCATCAGAATACTCAGAGGGCTTATTAAAGTGGATTATTGGTCCCTGCCCCGCAGAGTTACTGAATCAATCTGTGTGAAGTTGGAGTGAACATTTGCATTTCTAACAAGTTTCCAGATGAGGTAAATGTCCCACTCATTGCAGGATAAGCAGCATTGTTTGATAAACCAACTAAATTTAAGCCACATCCCTTATCATGTGACACATAAAAACATGCATGAATCTCCCAAAATGCCTGCTAAGGGTTATGCCTCTAATGGTATAGATCTTTCAATTTTCAAGTGCTGGGATTGGGGAGGAATCCACAGAACATGTGAGTGCTCAAAACCTGAACAAAATCACTAAGAAGGAGAGGGGGTGACTACGGGGTAGGTATGTGTGCCTCAAGATTAGGCAATATTCTGTAAGGTCCCTTCTAACTATAGAGTCCATAGTATTTAATATCATAGAGTACAATATGAGGTCATTTCTGGGTAAACAAAAATCACGGATAATGGATATTTACATTATATACATCCATAAATCATGATTTAAAATTTCAAAGACAGATTTTTTCAATTGGTAAATATAATTGATAGAAGAGCTTATCTTAAAGATAAATAAAATATAAAACAATTGAGATTTAGTATCTAAGCTTGCAAAGAATAAAGAGTTGTCATTTAGTATTTTAGAATCTTCTTAATTTGGACTAAAATTTTTCAGTGTTTAATGCAGGATAATAACATCTTTGATATTATTGAGAATAAATGAAGTCAATACTACTTAATCAAAATTTACCTAATTCAAAAACTAAAGCTACACATTATTTTGTACTATAGTTCTTTCTGAGAAATTAACATAAGAAGTCTGTCCAGAAAATATCCACCCAAGCACTATGAAAAATAGAGACATTTATTGAAGAAGATACAAGATACAAGAAACATTGAACATAGGACAAGGATGCCTCAGTCCCCTTGAAAGTAGGCACCTTGGGACCTCACACAGTTCTCTCAGTCGTCATCAGCTGCCCTGTCATGTTTTCTTGAACGTCACTGATTGTTTGAAATCTGTTCCCTTTCAAAGGTGATTTTAGTTTTGGGAAAAGCCAGAAGTCACAGGGCACCACATCTGGCAATAAGGGGGCCTGAGTCACCTGGGTGATTTGATGTTTTGCCAAAAAACTCTGCACGAGATGTGATGCATAAGCGGATGTATTGTGTTGAAGCTGCCAACCACCAGTTGCCCATAGCTGGGGCCTTCTGAATCATCCGCATAGTTTCTGCAGAAGAATGTTCAAGCTAAATGCCAAATTTATGCAGATTCGTTGCTCTGTTCTCTCATTTTGAATGTGATGTCCACACAGTACACATCCTTACTCAATGGCATCTACCGCCTACACTGAAGGTACAGTGAAGTCATCATTGTTCATGCATGTGCATTCCAGTCCACTCTCCTTGGCTGCCAGGTTACACTGATTCACACAAACTGTTCTCATATATTAACAGTGGCTGGGCTTTTTCCAGACAGACCTCGTAGATGCATTCTGTATCCTTCCTCATATGGCTATTATAATGGCTGATCAGGGTTTGCCTCCAAAGTATCTAGCATAGTCCCTGGGACCAGTACATGTTCAGTAGACATTGGCTCCAAAATAATTAAATGGTTTTTAATGAAACATTTCAGGAAAGGTTATGCAGATTTAATCTAAGATTATTTTATTTTTTTATTTTTATTTTTTTAATTTTTTTAATTTTTTTCTTTAATTACAGTTATTTGCATCCTCTCCCCTCCCCCAGATTATTTTATTATAAATAGTTTTAATGTTGAAAAAAAATTTGTAATCATTCCAGGTAATCTTACATGGATGAATACATCATTTTTCTATGTGACAGATGACTCAGTATTAGTAATCATTAAAAGAACAGGTTTCGCTGTAGCTCATCATTTTGGTCATTCACTAGTCTCATGTTATTCTTGTTCTTTTTCACAGGGATTTTACAAACAAGTGGATGTGTCATATATTGCCAAACATTACAACATGAGCAAAAGCAAAGTTGACAACCAATTCTACAGTGTGGAAGTAGGAGACTCAACCTTCACAGTTCTCAAGCGCTACCAGAATCTAAAGCCTATTGGCTCTGGGGCTCAGGGAATAGTTTGGTAAGTGGAATAGATTTAATTTATATTTTTAAAGGGAACACACTGTGTCAACTAGTCACACATGCGTGCGCACACACACAAACAAAAAACCCATAAAGAAATTGCACGACTGGGAGGGGAAAATACATGCATTTGAAGAAAAGTAAAACTATGACCAATATTTATAATTTGTTAGCCATTTGCTAACAATATGTAAAACTTCTTGTGACCACTTTTTCTGATTTCAAAAAATATTCATTACACAACAGCCACAAAAATCCCTCAGGAATCCAGAGGTCTACTAGCTGTTATTAGTGTAATTTAGAAAATTTTATTTGAATGTTTTCACAAGAAATTAAGGCATATGTGCTAAGATAACTAGAAAATAAAGTTCCTATACATTCTAAAGAAGTATAAATGATGTCACCAATGTTCCTGTGACTTTTAAAGTTCAATGTTTAACATTGTTACCTATCTGAAAAGTGGTATTTTAAAAATATATGCTGAATGTTTCCAAACAGATTCTGTGATCCTTGGTCATAAAATTGTCATAAAAGAATGACAGTTTTGAGCGGCCAATTGAAATGGTGACAAATCAAGATCTAATTTAGCTGTTATCAGGTTGATAAGCATTTCTTTCAGATAGTTGTAACTAGTGTAGCAATTAAATGTATTTAGTATGAAATTATAAGCATAATGATTTTTGACTTGATGGCTTATACTTATAAGTAAAAGTATAGGACATGCATTAAAATATAAATATGCATTGTAAACAGTTTATATTGAAACTATTGAAAAAATTTATTTATCAATGTAGTTTTATATTGAAACAATATTGAAAAAATTTTGTAATCATGCCAGGTAATCTTACATTATAAATATATATGTAAATATATATTTATATTTATAAAAGAAAATTATTTATATCAATATTTGTATTTGTTATATAAATTACTGCTATGTTAGTAATGTTAATTTAAAAATGCTTTTAAAGGATGAGGACGAAGACTCTTTTCTGAGTAGTTTTCGGTTCATAACAAATCTGGAGGCAGGTACAGAGGCTCTCCGTGCATGGCTTCCCACCGACAACATCCCCACACAATGGCACATTTGTCACAATTGATGGACCTGCATCGACACATCATAATCACCAAAGCCCATGGTTTACCTTGGGGTTCACTTCTGATGTATATCATATCAGTTTGAACAAAAAAATGGCATGTTTTCATTGTCATGGCATCATACAGAGTATTTCCACTGTTCTAAAAATCCTCTGTGTTCCTCCACCACTCCCTGCCTCTTGCAACCATTGATCTTTTTACTGTTCCCAAATTTTGCCTTTTTCAGAAAGTCAGTTAGATGGAATCATACAGTATGTAGCCTTTTCAGATTGGTTTCTCACTCTTAGTAATATGCACTTAAAGTTCCTCCATGTCTTTTTATGGGTTGATAGCTTATTTCTTTTGAGAGTTGATTAATATTCCATTGTCTGGGTGTGCCATAATTCACTTATCCATTCACCTATTTTATGATGTCTTTATTGCTTCCAAGTTTTTGGCAATTATGATAAAGCTGCTTTAAACATCCGTGTACAGATATTTGTGTAGATGCAAGTCTTAAAGGTTCACTTCATTTTGATGACTGGTTTTAAGTTTAGTCTAAATGCTTAGTTGATTCAAATGGCAGAAGTGCAGAGTTGGGGTACTTATTAAATCATTTACTAGCATTTAAACCTCATTTATCAAACATACCACGTCTTTTACACGAATTTACCTAGTATATTTTAATCTTTTCTAATGTCAATCAGTTGTTCTTGCAATTTGAAAGGTAGAATATTTCAATATTTTTAACAATGGGCCAAATCTTTTATTTTGAAGATATTTATAAAGGTAAAGCAATTTATGTATGTATGTATGTATGTATGCATGCATGCGTGCATGTATGTACTACGGTGCAAGTGTGAGGGGAACCCCTTTGTGGCACAAAACAATTTCATCGTTTAGTAGGCACAATTACGGTTGGCCCAAAGATTATAGTGCCCAGACCCTAAACTCCCAAATCCTTGAATATGTTATTTTACATGGCAAAGGGACTTTGCAGATGTGCTTAAGGTTAAGGGTCTTAAAATTGGGGAGGTTATCCTAGAATATACAGGTGAGACCAAACTAATTACATGAGTCCTTAAAACTGGGAGAGAGAGGCCGAAGAGCGGGTCAGAGCAGTGCAACGGGAAAGGGGAGATAAGAAATTCACAACATAAGAGAGGCTTGCCTTATTGGTCCCAGCTTTGAAGATGAAGGAAAAGGGTCACAAGCCAAGGAGTGGGGTGGCTTTTAAAGATGGACTGGCCCTCAGCTGACTATCAGCAAGAAAATGGAGACTTCAGTCATACAACCATGAGGAACTGAAATCTGCCAACAAACCCAAATGAGCAAGGAAACATTCTCTAATTCTTCAGAAAGGCACTCAGATTGCCAGCATCTTGATGTTAGCCTACTTAGATGCCTTCTGATCTATGGGACTATAATAGATTTGTGTCGTTTCAGCAGCTAAGTTTGTGGTGATTTGTTGAGGCAGCAATATTAATACATGTGGTATAGTAAAGATTCTACTATTAAGATAATTGCTGTAAATCTCATAAAAGCAAGCACACTAAACTATAATGTTTTCACAAGAAAAAGTTCAGGGTGCTTCTGTCAACCCTCCCTAGACTGTGAAATTCCTACTCTCTCTTTTTTTAATCATTACCCAAAGATATGTTTATTGATTTTAAGGGAGAGGAAAGAGGGGGGAGAGAGAGAGAGAAAAGAAGGGAAGGCAAGGGAAGGGAGGGGAGGGGAGGGGAGAGGAGAGGAGGGGAGAGGAAGGGTAAGGAAGGGAAGAGAGAGAAAGAAAAACATCTTTGTGGGAGAGAAACATCGATTGTTTGATGCTCCAACCAATTGAGCCATCCAGCCAGGGCCCTACTTCCTTTTGAAGTCACATCTTTAACCTTAGGTAATGTTTGACCCTGTGCTAGGAGGATAAAGTGTGCATGAGAGGGACCAATGTTAATGTCTATACAGTAGTAAGTAGAGTGAGGTTTAATTTCTTCTCTAGATTACAATATATGCTTTTATTTACTTCTGCATTCTATTAGATGGTCTGTGTACCACCAGGAGAGTAGGAATCCCCATTTAGGAGATCACTGCATTCATGAAAGGCTTTCAAAATGAAATAGAAAATAACAAAACCAAAAGTTCTTATAAAGTAGGACAAATGGGAGAGGGAGAAAACAGAGTGAATATTGGATGTCTTTTTAAATGGAAAATTGTAGAACATCCAAACGTTTTCTTAAGATTCTCAATTAAGATGCCCAAATACTTACAGGGATTGATTGTTTCACTTCCCTTTAATTAAAACTCCCACAGAAAATGACGATTGTTAGTGAAAGGAAGCTGATAGCCTTTAATGATTCAGAAATAGATCTAAAGCAGAAATTTTGCTTAAAAGTTAAGATTGTCACAGAAAGACTAGAAAATCTACCATTAAGAATTTTGTAGTATGTTTTATAGGACATTTTGGACCTCTATTTCTCCTTGTACAGAATGGAATCATCTTAGGTCTCAGGCATAGTAACAGAAAATATATTTATTTAAAAAAAATTTTATTGTATTTTTCCATTACCAATTATCCCCGTTATAACGCCTTCCTCACTGCAATCACCACACTGTTGTCCATGTCCATGAGTCCTTTTTCCTTTTGGCTCGATTCTTTCAACCCTTGATGCCCCACCCCCTCCAGAGCTGTCAGCCTGCTCTCTATGTGTCTGTCTCTATTTTACTTGTTAGTTCAGTTTTTTCATTAGATTCCACATATGAGTGAAATCATATGGTTTTGTTTTTCTCTGACTGGCTTATTTCACTTAGCGTAATATATTTTAGGTCCATCCATGCTGTTGCAAAGAGTAAAACTTTCTTCTTTTTTTATGGCCGAGTAGTATTCCATTGGGTAAATGTCCCATAGTTGTTTTATCCATTCATCTACTGATGGACACTTGGGCTGCTTCCATATCTTGGTGATTGTAAATAACACTGCAGTGAACATAGGGGTGCTTATGTCTTTTTGAATTAGAGTTTTGAATTGCACTGTTGGTGGGAATGCAGACTGGTGCAGTCACTGTGGAAAGCAGTATGGAGTTACTTCAAATAATTAAAAATTAAACTCTCATGATCCAGCAATTCTACTTCTGAGAATTTATCTGAAAATATATTTCAATAAATAAATGTCCTTGAGTAAAATTTTTAATCCAGTTTTGGCTTAAGGGAATGCTGTGGCTGGTTTGATCTTTCCTCCAGACAGCTAGAACTTCTGATCAGTAAGTAATAGGCTGTTTTACTTTCTTATCATTTGTGTTCACTGGCAAAGCACTTTTAATTTCCTTCAAGAACTTTTCCTTTTCATTCATTCACAGTTGGGCTGTTTGGCACACAAGGCCTACCTTTTGGTCTATCTTGGCTTTCGCCATGCCTTCCTCACTAAGCTTTATCATTTTTAGCTTTTGAGTTAAGTGAGAGATATATGACTCTTACTTCACTTGAATGCTTAGAGGCATTGTAGGGTTATTAATTGGCCTAATTTCAATATCACGGTGTCTCAGGGAATAGAGAGGCCTGAGGAGAGGGAGAGAGGTGGGGGAATGGCTGGTCAGTGGAGCAGTCAAAAGACATACAATGTTAAGTTTTCTGTACTATATGGGTACAGTTCATGGCACCCCAAAACACTTACAAGAGTAACATCAAAGATCACTGATCACAGATCACCATGACAAATGTAATAATAATGGAAAGCTTGAAATAATTTGAGAATTACCAAAATGTGATGCAGAGACATAAAGTGAGTAAATGCTATTGGAAAAATGACACCAATAGACTTGCTTGACATAGGGTTACACAAACCTTCAATTTGTAAAAAAATGCAATTTCTCCAAAGCACAATAAAATGAGGTATGCTTGTATTCTGCTTCTCTGTGTGAGCAGAGAAGTCCTCTGTAGCTTCTTACGTGGAGAATTGCAATCTATGAGTTATTTAACAACAGTGCTTAGGAGCCAGATGAGCAAATCATTTCAGAACATTTTTCCAAACATCAGAAGAGTGTTTCATTAGCATTGTTTCTGTTACCGGTTTCAGAACAAAAAGAGAACATAGGGAGAAATCAACAGCAGGGAGTTCATTGTCTTTTCTCACTCCCTCCTTCTATTGCTTGCCAAGCCAAGAAACATTTCTATTTTCATATTTATTTCTCCAGAGATGATTCTAACTGACAATGAAAGAAATAGCGAAAGTCAACAACCAAATTTAGCTGAGAAGACTTACCAAGTTTGGTGGGCTCATTAACTGAAAATAGCTGATTGTATAGTTTTTTTTTTGTTTATATATAGAAACACAGTGTAGATAACTAAATTATGTTCTGCTCAGCCCTGGCTGGATGGCTTAGTTGGTTGGAGCATGGTCCTATGAGCCAAAAGGTTTTGACCTTATCTGAGAAGCACTTTATCTGCCCTTCCATTCTAAATGAAAGTTTTGCTGGATAGAGTAATCTTGTATGTAGGTCCTTGCCTTTCATGACTTGATAAACTTCTTTCTAGCCCTTTCTTGCCTGTAAGGTCTCTTTTGAGACATCAGCTAACAGTCTTATGGGAACTCCTTTGTAGGTAACTATCTCCTTTTCTCTTGCTGCTTCTAAGATTCTTAGATTCTCTCCTTACTTTTAATCTTGGATAATATAATTATGATGTACCTTGGTGTGTTCCTCTTCATGTCCAACTTCTTTGGGACTCTCTGAGCTTCCTGGACTTCCTGGAAGTCTATTTCCTTCACCAGCTTGGGGAAGTTCTCCATTATTTGTTCAAATAAGTTTTCAATTGGTTGCTCTTCCTCTTCTCCTTCTGGTACACCTATGATTTGGATGTTGGAATGTTTAAAGATGTCCTGGAGGTTCTTAAGCTTCTCCTCATTTTTTGAATTCTTGTTTCTTCATTCTTTTCTGGTTGAATATATTTTTCTTCTGGTCTACACTGTTGATTTGAGTCCCAGTGTCCTTCCCATCACTATTGGTTCTTTGTACATTTCCCTTTATTTCATTTAACATAGTCTTCATTTTTTCATCTAATTTGCGACAAAATTCAATTAATTCTGTGAGTATCCTGATTACCAGTGTTTTGAACTGTGCATCTGATAGGTTGGCTATCTCTTTGTGGCTTAGTTGTATTTTTTTCTGGAGTTTTGATCTGCTCTTTCATTTGGGCCATTTTTTTTCCTTGGTGAGCCTGTTACATATAAGGGGTGGAGCCTTAGGTGTTCACCAGGACAGGGCAACCCACGTTGTTGTGTTGTGACACTGTCTGTGGGGAAGGGGTCTGGGAGGGGACAGTACCACTTGCTCAGCTCTCTCAGAGTCTTTCAGTCACTTCCCCCACTACCCACAAGCAAAGTGGGCCCTTCTGTGCTGAATCCGGTTTGGGTGGGCTTGTGTACATTCTAGGATCCGGTGGGTCTCTCCAAGGAACTCCCCTGTGAGGCTGGGAGTTCCTCCCGCTGCTGCCTCAGCCCCCACAGGTGTTTTCAATAGGTGGTTTGAGGATTTATTTCCCTGAGCTGGAGTCCTGGGCTGCATGGTCTGTTTTGCTCCCCAGCTTTTTCCTCAGTTTATCTGCATGTTAATGTGGGACCATCCTCTCCACCAGCCTGGGCCCTGCTAGGTCTAGGTTAGCCAGCTATCGGTTTCACTGGGTCTGCTGGCCTTGGATCTCCCTGAGCAGCTGCAGCGTTGCCCAAATCGCTCCACAAACCACCTTGCCATGAGCCCTCTCTGCCTGGCTCTGCCCTGCCTGCCAGTCTGGATGAACGTGTCTTCTTTAACTTCTTGGTTGTTGGACTTCCATACAGTCTGATTTTTCTGTAAGTTCTGGTTGTTTTTGTTTTTAAATTGTTGTTGTCCCTCTTTTGGTTGTGCGAGGAGGCACAGTGTGTCTACCTACGCCTCCATCTTGGCCGGAAGTCCGATTGTATAGTTTTAAATGACAGAATATAAAACCACATTTTTTCTTCTTTGGCATGTTTTCTTTGTCCTCTACATGTAATCAGCTTATACGCAGTCCTAATCCAATTTTGCAAAGTGATCTTTTATAGGATATTTATATCAAAGATAGACACTTACTACTGACAAATGATAGACTTAGAGTGGCTTATTGTAAAAAATCTGTGCCTACTAAATTAAGTATTTAAAATTAAGATGATGCACATTATGTGAGCTAAACTTTTCCAAAATTTCATTTAGAGCTAGAGGATGGCATTTAATCAAAGTTGAAATAACTGTTGTTATAAAATGTTCTGGACATAATCCAGTAGATTTATTTATCTTATGTTAGATATATAGCCATAGATGCATATATATAATGAATATATAACAATATAAAATTTATCATTTACATTATATATACCTATGTGATACACATCCATATCAATCCAATGGATTAGTCCACCTTAACTGAATATACAATATAAGCTATATAACATATATATAATGTATATAGAACATATATTGTTTTATTTTTCACAAAAATTTGAAATATTATCTTTGGTGAATGTCTTTTAATCAGTGGTCTATAGTAGCAATTTTCAACTAGTCCAAAACAAGAATTTTTAAATTTTTTAAATTTATGTATTTATTTTAGAAAGAGGGGAAGGGGGGAGGAAAGAGAAGAAAAGAAGCATCAGTGTGTGAAAGAAACAGTGATCAGTTGCCTCTCACATGTGCGCCAAACAGAGACTGGGACTGCAACCCCAGGCATGTGCCCTGAGTGGGAATTGAGACCGCGATCTTTCTCTTTGCAATACGATGCCCAACCAACTGAGCCACATTAGTCAGGGCCCACAAGAATTTTTAGAACATGCAACACATGACTATTTATTCAGAGACACTGACCTCTTTTCCGTTAGATTGTCAAATTAAAAAATGAAAGCAGCCAACACAATAGCCATCTTGTATGAATGAATCAAATTTATATCAATTTTTTATCAGATCAGCAAAAAATAAAATGTATTTTTTGGCATGCCACAAAATTTAGTGATTAGTTTGTGTGTGCCATGAGATGAAAAAGATTGAAAATCACTGGTCTAGAGCAACAAGATCCTATGCAGATAACTAAAGATTTAAATTGCCAGGAATGTTCAGCCATACCTTGGGTGTTCACACATTGTTATTCATCGCCGTGTTTGATAAGTGGAAGTGGTGGGTATAGTGAACCTGCCTTGCAATGTCCCCTTAGCTTGGTGAGGGGTCATTGGTGACCTTGGTTTAAGGTCAGAGAGACTGAAAGTAAGTCTAGAATTTTTGTAATTTTGACTTGTGTGTGTGTGAGAGAGACCGAGAGAGAGACAGAGAGAAAGATTTATACACAAGCAGGACAGTGATAGAAAACATTTGTAAACATTGTGGCGCAGGAAACTAAGTTTATTACAACATTTTATCTAGTAGGCCTTTCCTTGGACCAGAATCTAGTACTGAAGCTGTATTATCTTGGTACATATGTACAGATACATATATGTTTAAGCCTTGTTTACTCCCAAATAGAATTTAAGGTGATGAAAATAAATAGATGAAACTTAGTACACGCCTAACATGTTAGGGCTTTTGTGGAATGCTAGTTGCCATATCCTTCATGGCTGAGTCTGTTCAAGGGTACTGATAACATTAGACAAATAGTGAAAGTCACTCCTAAAGGAGTCTCAGTTGTCGACAGAAGAGCTAGGCCCCCTGTGCCCTCGATAGTAGGAGTATGGAAAGAAAAGTGGTTTTCTTTGTGGTTTGTTTGGTTTTGTTATTTTAGCTGTAGAACACAATTTACATTTTGTTTTTCTACTTCAATTTAGTTGTAATAGGTATAATTACTGTGGGTAGGCCAGAGCTCTCAAAAAACAAACCAAATGTAACAAACTAACAGAACCAAAAGCCAAACAAACAAACAAACAAAATTAACCCCTAATTTGTTCAAACACTCAAAAAAAATTCCTAGTTATAATGCCAAATCAAGTAACATTAGTAGAGCAATCATTATTTGTGGAATCATTTTCAAATAATAAATAATAGCCTGTATGTGCATTGGAAAAGAAAATGATTTATTGAAAGTCCCCCCTTTTTAATATGTCCATTTTATGAAAAAAAAAAAAGACTATTTATTCACTGACACTTTTAGCAGCTTTTCTTATCTTAAAAATGAAAAGTTTCAGCTACTCCATCTACACTCTGATTTAATCTCCCTTGAACTAATAGCACACATTTACCATATGAATGGCAAGAGTTACAGAACAGCTTTAAAAATATCCTAGAACAAAGGAGACTGAAGCTTGACCATGTTAAGGGACATGATGAAAACATATTCAATATATATTTGCTGATGATTAAGGTTAGGAGGGGAATTAAGTAAATTCTCTGAATTCTGTAAATTATTTGCACATTTAAAGATCATTGATTTAATTAAGATACTTTAAGATACCTTGTATTATCATGTTCCATCATTACAGTTATAAATACACCTATATCTCAAAATAATTAAATTTGCTATTGTGCTGTATCAGTGATAGTATTTAACTTTCAATCTCTCAGAACTCAGTTTACTCACCTGTAAAATGCAGATGATACCAATATCTCACAGAACTCAAAAATTATTAAACAAACTAGATATATGACATTGTCTTATAAATCTGATTTTATCATGACTTGCAGTAGGTTCAAAGAAGGTAGACTTAATGTCGCTCTCTTCTACCAATGGAAAATTGCACAGGGTTAACATACATATGTAACCCATGAAGATGCCTGATTTTAACTGTTGCTTAATCATCAGATTGGGCATATTATATGAATATTGTCATTGAGAATATGGGATTTAAAAAATAACTTTACTAATACTAAGTAAGTCTGGTAAAGAAGCATCTTAACCTTTTCATTCCTATCTTTCAATCTGAGCTTCAATTAACCAAGATAATTTACAATAATTAAGTTTTAAACATTAGTTTTCAAATTTACAACATGGCTACACAGACCCAGCTAACCATCTTCAAGCACAGAATTTGGATGAAATATATTGTGGTTGTGAGGTGGATGGTATGGAAAGAGATAGGTAAAATCATCCAGAAGGCTTCTCAAAGCACCAGATGTCCTGGGTAACACAAAAAAAACTTGATCAATGCATCCAGAATGATAATTTTATTTTGTTTCTGGAAACATCACTCCTGAGCCTATGGCACATTCTCTTCTTAGAGTTCTAATGAGCCCTAAATGCTAAATGGTGCATCTTTAATCACGCATTTCCATTTAGCCCCTGACTGGTAGAAATGATTACCCTTTGACCCACATCTGGAGTATCAGCATATTACGTATCCCTTTATTTTCCACTAATATTACAATTTAGACTCTAAACTGCAACCTTCTTGAGATAAGGAGGACCGAGCTTCAAACATTGTCTTTTATGTTGCGGAGAGGTTTGACGCGGTAATGGTTCAGTGCAATAGGACAGAATAAGAAACCGTATTCTTCTTCCACCTTTTGCTGTTCTTCTTGGCTCCTTTGAATAGAACAGGCAGCAAATGTTTATTTACCATATTTTTTGATTGATGAATAAGACTTGTAAACATCACTTGTTTTCCTTCACAGAGAAAATACGGTATTTTGAGAAACCATGGTAGGAGTTTGATGGCAATATGCTTATAGGAAAAAGCAGAATTATTTAAACCTTGAATACTGCATGTTAATTGTAAAGTATATATGTGCTCATCTTTATAAATATGTAATTTTCATTGTAATAACTGGTGCTGAAGAGGTTAGATTACATAATCCTCAAAAGTATATTTAATCATAGAAGGTATTATGGACATTTGCTCTGAATTCTGCCATTCTTCAATAAATTTGTAATTAATTTATATCCCTGTAGTAAAATTCGATAGCAAGAGTCTATAGCCCAGAAGTGTTTTTCATGGCAGAGGGGAAAAACAGTCTTATAAATTTCCATAGATATTTATTCACTTGTAGATGATTGAGACTTCTCTTTAAGTAATTTATTGATATAAAATCTAATGTCTTTGCCAGGAGAAAGAATTAGTAACATTATTTATTTTTTCAACATCTACTTAAATCCCAAAGTAAATTGTTGAGTGAGACATTTTTTAGGATCTGTCTTCTAGGGCACAAATAGATATTTTCATTGCAAAAATAGTTTATGGTAGACGTATTATTTTGCCAGATGCATGAGTCCGAATTGTTAAGATTAAAGTGCATCATGGTTATATTTTTAAAAACATAACCTATAACCAAAGTATAAATAACTAAAGACTTAATCCTTCACTATTCAGTACATCTTGGAAAAGCTAACATTCCTTACAGAAAGGAGACAATGTCTTCAATTAAATTAAATTATGGTTTAAAAAAAAAAAAAAGAAAAACAGATGGCAACTGCTGTTGCACAGATTCCAGAAACGATTTTCATTTACTGCTCTAAGAGACCTGTCTATTCTATCTGTAGATAAGGCGGCTTTAAAAATAACCACATAAGACAAAAGAAGAAAGCAGGTAGGCATAATAAATACTGTAACTAAAAAAAACCGCATGGCTTAGAGGGGTGTTTTATAAAGCTCAGAGGGAAAGCGCTTGGCCTCTCTGTCTGTGGAGGCATGCATCTGGCCTGCTGAAGCATCATGTTCTGTTTATAGAGTGTGAGCGGTCTTGCTAATCATGAATTTAAATGTGAGAGCTGAGGACAAAGGAAGACATCCTTTGGTTTGGAAATTTGATTGACAGCCCTATCATTCCCTTGTTCCACTCTCTATTCCAGAATTTGTTAAATCTATTTAAAATATTTGACCTTGTCAAGTGCGATTCACTTTAAATGTCCATTTTTATCTTCTCTGTCTGGTGGGGGCATCTGAATCACCACCGAGGTGGGGGACTTTAGCCATTTCATTCGCTCGACATGGTATTTCTTTTATTTAAAGATATATACTTCAGAATTCTCTTAGCTATGCTGTTCCTCATTTATATTCACCTTTATTTTTTATCATTAAAATGTTTTCACAGGAGATTTTAATACATCTCTTCATTAAAATCAATATGCTGCCTTTTCCTATCTCACACATTCATACCAGAGGGGCTAGGAGCTGATAATGAGTGAAATTTAATTTCAGGTGACCAATAAGAGAAATTCAATTTAACGAGCAAAAAATATAAGTTGGAGGATAACTAGAACAGAGAAATAGTAAATTTAGGATGTTAGTTCTCTGGCATGGAGGTTTAAGGTACATTAAAAAAATGGGAAGGATCAGGCAGCAGATGAAAATTATAAGCCAGCTTGTTGTCCCTTTAACATTGTCCGTTTTCCCGTGTCCTTTCTGTCCCTGTTTCTCTTTATGGATGTGAGTGTTTCAAGGCCTCCCTGTTCTTTGAGCCTGTCAGTCTCCTGCAGGATTAACTTTTTTCCTGTTTAGCTTGGAGCCATGAAAATGATTGCAAAGACTGTCTCAGATAATCTCAGTTTTCTTACCTCTTTGTCCTCCTCAGCTCCCTGTTTTCCAAACCCTCATTTAAATTAGCCTAACTAACTGTTTTCTCTGCTCCTGCAGGAAGGCTGAGCCCAGCTGGAGAAATCACATAATCATGCTGATTTCCTCCATTATAAGTTTATGAGCTTCATCTTCAGCTGGGCCCTTGTCACCGCTCAGCAAACCTTTTACTTCTGTGTCTCATCAGCTCCCTGTCCTGTTTCCCATGGTGGCTATTACCATCTTTTTACAATTTCCATGGCAAGCTCCCAAGTCCACTTCACCAGCCCTGTTCTCTGCAGAAGGTTTTACCTCCTACTTCCTGGAGAAAACAGATGGCCTCAGGCATGTGAGCTCTCAATTTCCCCTTCCACCTCCTAAGGCCGTCATCTCGTGCTCTCTGCCCAGCTGCCTCCTCCCTGAGGAGCAACCAGAGGCTGGCTACCTGTGTGCTTCGTTCCACCCCCGGCCCCTGGGAACTGTCGGTTCTTCCAAGACAGTTGTTGACCTATCCAAGCATTACTTGTCCTTTTATTGTTTATTTTTCTTTCTCTACTCTTCAAATATTTCTATTTTATAAATGTTCTGCCTCCTTTGACTTTTCATCTCCTTTCATTGTTTAGTGCCTAATGTCTCCCACATTTATATCGTTCAGGCTATACCTTATTTTTATTGATGTATAAATATATGTTATTATAAGTATTATATGATTTTGATTGGCATAAAATTGACATATAACATATTAGTGAGATGTACATCATAGTGATTCAATATTTGCACATATTGTGAAATGATCACCGTAGTAAGTCTGGTTAACACTCATCACCATACATATTTAAACAATTTTTTTTCTTGTGATGAGAACTTTTCAAACAAACCCTGTTAGAAACATTCAACTATGCAATACAGTATTATGAACTATCCAGTCACCATGTTGTACATTACATAATTTACAACTGGAAGCTTATTCTTACTTCTAAGCCCATATACTCATTGATGTATATTACATCCCTCAGGTCACTCCATAGGTATCTCACATTCAAAATACCCAATATAATTTTATGATCTACTCAAATTCTTCACTATGTATTTTTTTAAATTAAAATTTATGTACAAATAAAGTATTCAATCACTAGAACACAATTTAATTGTCAGCTTTCTTTTTTAAGTAGTATACTTTTATTTTTCCAATTACAATTTACATTCAATATTATTTTGTGTTAGTTTAAGATGTATAACATAGTGGTTAGACAATCACATACTTTACAAAGTGATCCTTCTGATATTCAAGTACCCACCTGCACCATATGTAGTTATTACAATATCATTTTAAGTCTTATCTCTAGGGTCACCACATTTGTGAGGCCTTAACTTACCTTCCCTACTGCTTAACAAAAGTCATTGTTCTGGGCTTCCACCAAGATGGCAGCGTAGGTGGTCACACTCGCTGCCCGCACATCCAGAATGTCTGAACAATGAATGCAGTAGCAAAAAATTAAACAACCAGAATGGACAGAATCAAACTGAAGTGAAGTCCGACACCCAGGAGGTAGGAGAAGACGAACATCCAGGCCGGTAAGCGGGGCAGAAACGGGCAGAGGAAGCAGCGCTCACGGAGGGTCTCACTCACGCTGCGACTTGGAGCCGCCAGTGCCTGAACAGGGCGTGGCTCCAAACAACGTGTGAATCCCGCAAGCCAGCGAAGCTGCCGGAGAGAGGCCAGGGCTGAGCCAGCAGAACTGAGTCCGGCAGAGGAGGCGGTGGGGAGCTGGGGAGCGGAGGAGCGACAGAAGCCCGTGGTGATCGGAGGCCGCCATTGCTTCCTCCCAGACCCCGCCCCCAGAGGCAACGTCATCCTAAAAGAGACCCAGGTCGCAGGCATCTGCCAGCTGAGAAGTGCACCGAGATAAAAAGAATGAAAATGGCCAAATGAAGGACCACAACAAATTACAACTAATGGATGACAACATAGTCAACCTATCAGATGCGCAATTTAAAATGCTTGTAATCAAATTGTTAACAAAACTGGAAAATAGGTGGACGCAAATAATTGAACAGATGAAGAATACGATAAGGATAATGGAGGAAGATTTACAGGGAACCAATAGGGAAAAAAAGGAGGTTGGATCT